>JANRGW010006522.1:17946-29289 GCA_024733675.1 Psilopsiagon aymara
GTATCTACCGAACCACACAGCTTGGTGTCATCAGCAAACTTGCTGAGGGTGCACTCAATCCCACTGTCCATGTCACCAACATAGATGTTGAATAATATCAGTTTGAACACCATTTCCTGAGAGATTCCGCTTGTTACTGGTCTCCAGCTGGACATTGAGCCATTGACCACAACTCTTTGCATGCAGCCAATGTTATGACTAGTACTTTTCCTTCCCAAATTGCATTATTGGGTTTTATATACATCTGACAGAATTAGAAATAACCCCTGATTTTTCAAATCAATAAAGAAATAATAATATACATTAATTCTTACCATCAGGTAGCACAAATTTTCAAACAAGATATGCAATCCTATACCCTAATGATCTGAAAATGTTCTGAACTCGAAAAATCCAACTGTATTGTTAAATTGCCTTTCCTGCAAAAGTTATAGCTGGCCTCAGGATAAAAGAATTTGATTAAGACAGGCTCTGAAGCCCACAGTAATATGATGCTCACCAGTTTGTCACTGCATGACTTTATTTAAACATCTCAGTCCATACTAATTTGAGTATTTAAATGTTTGCCATTTATGTGTATTTTATATGAAAAAGGATGTCAACATAGTAATAGTAATATATGAATCCCTAACCTGATCCTGCTTTCTTTACTAGAAAGAAGGACTACATGGGGTCATTAATTTTCTCACAGAAAATGAAATTTCTTTTGAAGCTTCTTTAACAAAGTTTTTGAGGTAAAACATGAGATTTCCTTCTCACTTTTTCAGCAGTTTCAGTTTGCCTTTAGTTCTCAGCACTATACTGGTTTGCTTTCTGGGCTATTTTATTAAAAAAAAAAAAAAAAAACAAAAACCCAAAACAAAACAAACAATCAAAAAAAAAAACCCCAAAACAACACAAGGCACTCTAGAACATCAATACACTGATTGGTGTTTCTATCAATGGATAATCCCTGGTTTCAGTTACTAGTGCAGAATATTACAGGCAGAAGGGAGGTAGGGGTCATGTAAAAGAACTTTTTTCAGGTCCAGTTGCAGTTATTTCTAAATGAGAAATTTGCATTTAGCAGGACAGATCAAAATCAAAGAGAAGACAATTTGATTCTTTTTTCTCATTTAATGCCCCACTTCCAGTACTATCACTTTGTTCTACTACTGCACAAATCAAATACATGTATACAGGAAATAGTTTTATGAAGAAGAAATTGTATTCTTAAATGGAGACCTGTGGATTTCATGTGGTCATGCTTCTTGCTCCCAGACTACTTCTCTTCTAACGAAAATATGAACAGAGACCACTTTACTGTTGAAGACAATCACAGAGAGAAAAAAAATGCACTGTTTGCAGCTCAGGAGGAAGAGTATCTGTCATAAATTGTATCTGAGCCTGAAAATCCAAATACATGAGAGGTCCTAGGTATATCAAACAAGGCAGATGCATAAAGTCTGACATCCAGTTTTGATATGATCTTGAACACCCTGCTCTTAGAACCATCAGTATGCAGCATCCGATTTCATCTGTATCTGACTTAAAAGCCCCATAGATTTCTGAGGCCATAAACATGGTAGCTAGCATAGTTTTAAAAGCTGGGGTTCCCCATTCTCTCCAAAAAAAGAAAACCAAACACTTTCTTTAAAATACGTTTATAACACAATTGCTCTCTGTATTAGCCTAGGGTGCAGAAACCTCAGTGCTTCCACTGCAGTGCACTCATTCAGTATCTTAATCTCTGTGCTTTAGGCACTTTTAACAAAAGGAGGACCATCTGCAATCCTCTTGTGCCCCAGTTCAGAAAACAGTTGTCTTATAAACAGCTCCACTGAGAAGTATGAAAAAAAAGACAGAAAATGTCTACTGCCTACAATGGCAGATCAGGTTCTACTCTTGACTTAAATATACTTTTAACACAAAACAGCTGTTTAAGTAAGTGCAAGGGCAGTCCTAAAAGCATGGACACTAAGTCTCTCTTAGCACTGGAAATGTCCTATTAGTCCACAGTGACATTCTTTATACCACACCTCAAAAGACCTGACAAGCAAACTGATTTTAGTGATAAATTTGAAATTCAATCAGAATTTCAGAATATTATGACTACTTTAAATGAATGCTTACCCTTGATCTGCTGAAAGACAGATTGTTCAAAATACACTGTAGAAGATTTGCTTTCATGTGTAGTTGGGAATCTTCTCTAAATAAAAATACTTCCTAGTTATTAGAATATGTCGTGCTTTTTGCATATTGCTTTGGGTCATCAAAGTGTTTAAAAGCCATAGAAAATAATCTTCCTATTGTGAAAATCTTTATTGCTTATAACTGCAAAAACCAGACATAGTTTGTAGCCACATGGATCCTAAGAAATAAATAAAAAAATGTACATGTTTTTTAGTCTTCCAGGAAAAAACATACATTTCTCAGGTCCCTAAACGAAAAGAATTGTGGGCTTTTTTCAGATAGAAAATGCTAATGTATTTTCTTTAAAGTAATTGTTCTCATAAACATTTTGAGGAAGTACTGACTGGTGTGATTCCTCTCTCCCTTTTTTTAAGTTAAAGCACAGTAATTGTATTTTTATCCTCATATTTAAAAAAATGAGCCTTTTTATCTCCCTAGCTTATAACACAGCCTTTAAGTACTCAAAGCTCCCAATGATTTTGGTGACAATTCTCAATGTGTAAAATCAATATACATGGGTGCAGCTACAGTAGTAGTTAATATCTGAAGAAAAAAAAGCCCTGAAAGAAAGAAAACTGCAATCTCAAGCATCCCCAAAAAACTTCCTACCATACTGTGGAAATTCTCATGTGAGAGTAAACAGAAAACCTACAGCCTGCTGAATGGGTACTTACCAGGTAAAACATCTACATACTGACAGAGATGAGAAAGTACTGCAGAGAAGGAGATTGGCATTGCTTGGAAATGACAATAAAAAAGCTACTTATTATCTCAGTAGGCTCTGTAAGACAGTACATCTGATCATTATTGCCTATTCCAATTAGCAGTAGCTATAGAATTAACTTCTCTTACTTTGAGAAAAAGATTTTTGTAGCATTTACTCAATCAGTTCCCAAATTAGCTGATGAGGAGCAGTTTAATGACATGCCAGTTCTGTTGTACCCATGATAATGTGTTTTGTCCTTTTTGATAACTTCAGGTATCTATCATTATAAAGGAAAGAGGCAGTGCAATTTCTCAGGTGGAAATACAGAATTAACTCTTGGGTTACTTAACGGGTTATTTCAACTGTGCTGAACAAAACAGGGTTTCAATACATTTTAGACTACGGTTACATACATGCAGATCTGTATACAGAATACATATCAATAACATCAATGGAAAATAAGCTTTTGAGACTCACAGTGTGGGTTATTTATTCTTACGTATGTGCCATGAATGCAGATGTTTATTCTGTAACTTTCTTACGGAAGAGTTTGGAGAAAAAAATCACAAAGGATTTACTGTGGTGAGATTCTGCTTTTGATCCATCAATCTCAAAGTGCACAGAGGCTGCTAATACATTCTGATCCCACCTTGAAATAATGTTTCTGATTACATATCGATACTTCATTTCTTTAATTAAGACTATGATGAAAAACCCTGAATATTTGTGAGGCACAAAAATAAAGCCCAGTTGACTGCCGTTTTACTGCGAACTATCCAAAGTAATGGCACTTCTTGAGTATTTTTTCTGAGGGATACTAAGATTTACTGAAGAAGAAATTGCCTGAGAGGATTCATGGCCAAAATAAGCCTCATGATATACATAATAACACCTATTGCTCTTATGCAATACCATGCTTTTTTCAACAGTACACAGAATATGTTGAATCATAAATATGTTAAACTATTGAATATCAGGAAGTACTTATAATTTATTCATATTCAGTTTAATTATACATACATTCTACTAGTATTTTCCCATGCAGCATTATTGGATGATAAATGGCTTCAGTACCATACAAACCCCAAGAAGGTATCTAAAGTAAAAGCCACTGTAGTAAAAGCTATTGTACATTTGATAGCCCACTGATAATGGTTGAGGACTAGAAGACAGGAAGGTGCTTGTTTACTTTTTGCAACTTTCATTTTTTTGAGAACTGCAGTTACTAGTTCTATTACTGTGACATACACAAAAAAGGAAACAAATTTGCTAAGCAGAAGGAGTGTGTTAAAAAATAAGTTATAAAACTGTTAAGAAAGGAATAAGGGAAGACAACTGTCAGTAAACTGAAAGATTCTGCTCTAACCTTATTTTACTAGTAAGCTGAATTGAGCTTGCAAACATTTGATTTAGGATAAAAACTTGTAATTCTAGCTTTGTATCAGAGTAAATAGTCATTTGTTTGTGCATTGTTCCTGAGAGTGACTGATGAACAATCATACGCCCTCTTATTGAAGCAAAATACTCATATTTACTTAACTAAGGTCAACCATGACATATACACAAAGTGGTGTGACTACTGCATTAGCTTTCTTTACAAAACTAAAAGGACAATCAGACTAACTTCAACTGCACTAACATCATCAGGGAACACCAAAAAGATAATAATAATGATAAGGGAATAACAAGGGAAGAGAGTACAACTGCTCACCACTCGCCAACCAATGCCCATCCTGACCGAGCAGTGATCTAACCCTTCCAGGTAACTGCACCCAGTTTATATACTGGGCATGACGTGCTGTGGTATGGAATACCTCTTTGGCCAGTGTGGGTCAGGTGTCCTGTCTCTGCTTCCTTCCAGCTTCCTCTCTTCCTTGGCAGAGCATGAGACTCAGAGAGTCCTTGGTCAGACTAAACATTACTGAGCAACAACTAAAACCATCAGTGTTATCAGTGCTGTTCCCAGGCCAAAAATCAAAATCACAGCACTGCACCAGCTCCTAAGAAGGAGAAAAATGACTGCTACTGCTGAACCCAAGACACATGGCTGAAAAACACCCATTATATTTCCTCCATGCAGAAGTATAAGAAACCTTGGTAGTTTTTATTTCCACATCCTATGTCAAGCCATTTTTTCACCTGTATTGTGTTGTGTCCATTTTGTCTCTTGGGATGTTGTGAGCAATACATTCAGAGATCTTGTTACATTATTTGTATGTACATGTCCTAGGACAGTGGACACCCAGCCTATAATTTGAGGGTCAGCATGCTACTGCAATACAGTGCTACAGAGAGACAGCAACATAATACACTGCTTAATAGAATGCTTTAATATACAAAAGAACAATCCTGCAGGATCTGCAATACATTTCATCTTCAAGCACCTACAATAAACAGAGATTATTGAGGAAAATTTTATTTTTTTTTAAATGGAAGAAAAAGCAGAAATAAGATGGAAGATTTGGAAACCTATCTGTGAAACTGTAAACAAAACCGAATGCATATTTGTGTGTACATGGTGTTGAAGAAATCATTTTCAAAAAGATCTCTTAGAAACTGTACCTTCACTGCTGTGTGTGGAGCTTCTATTTTTCAGCAAAATTTAAAGGGGAAAAAAATAAAAGGCAACATTTTACTCAGGGCATAATATTACCTCTTAATTTTTATGACCTCAAAGTTCTGAAGTGTCTCCCTATCAACTACTCAGATATCACCAAATATAGGAGTGTACAGGGCCCACAAACAGCCCGACAGAAGTATCTTCCACAGGGGACCTGGGTTAATGAGAGGGCGAAATAAGGGAAAAAAATCTATTAATGAAAAAAAAAAAAAATCCTTTTAGGTATTCTACTGTTAGGATTCCTATACACAGGCTTTTTATTACCATGTTCAATAGAAATTCTGGGGGAGGGAAAGGCTTGGAGGTAAAATGAAAACCTGCCCAAAGTATTAAAACCTCTCTTTTGGCTCTGAAGTCAGGCAAAAGATTTATTAAGCTATTAACAAGAAAGTATTCCTAAATAGCAGCCTAATTTTGCATTAAATTACCTTCACTTTTGTGTTTGCAAGCCCCATACAAAAATGTTCAGAGCTGAAATAGAGTCTCTGAGGACTGATCTCATGTAAAGGGTCCTACATTTTGAATCAACACTATTTTTTTATGCAGCAATAATGTGTAGTATATATTACATAGACAAAGATGTTTCTCTTTGGAAAATACAAAAATCTCTTTGAAGCAAAAAAAATTCGGAAGAACTGACGATAAGACTGTAAAAATAAAAAGTTTATTTTCACCTTCTGCAAATCATGGTATCTAGATTACAGCTCTACTGAGTCATTAGTTCTTCATGTTAATTCTTGATTTAAAGATTTCTTTATTCTTTCTTTGAACATAGAGATTCTTATGCAGATGTTAGGAGAGGTCAGAGAAAAGCATTGTTCCTGTGATCTGTGGCAACTAGTTAGTGGGAACTAACTTGAGGAGTAAATTGTAGCCTTTGAAACACAGCATGTTGCACAAAAATTAAAGCAAATTCTACTTCATTCTAATTAAACTAAATCATAATCACAAACAAACAGATGAAAAGAAAGGGAAATAATTTACTCAAAATTTCATTTATTTCTGTTACACTTGCTTGATAAGACTACTGTGCAGTATATCAAAATGAAACATGGAGTCTCATCTGGTATTTGATCTCAGTAGGGTATCTCTTTTTTCTCAGAAATACAATTCACTTCTTACATATGAGATACAAATACTAGATACTGTAGGGCACACTCCCACAGTCAACTGACAAATACTGTGTCTTTAAACTGTATTTTTGCAGCTCCAAAGCTGGTAGAAAGAGAGAAATCTCGTGTATTTACATAGGTGGACACAAAGTAGGAACATAAAAACCAGCCTTAACCTTGAGAACTAGGCAACTTTCAGGACCTTTGCTCCAGGAGCTACAGGGATGATTATTATTTTCCTAAAAGCAGCCAAGTCTACAATGCCATACATCTGAATAAAAACAAGTCACTGGTACCTAGACCAGGTATGTCTGAGGGCAGAGCAGTTGCTTTTAATTTTATACTACTCAGAAAATATCTGTAATAGCTCTCTTTCCAAGTTTGGGTTGTAAGGTTTTTTTGTGTTCTACTAATGATCTAGATTCAGTTCTCTCCTTTATTATGCATGCTTCTATAAACCACTAGAGTTGAAAAGCCCTTCCTGAGAATATCTTTGAGCAAAGCTTAACATTTTCACCACTGAAAGCTTTTTTAATAAAGCTTTTTAATACTATGAGTACAGTTATACTCAAATGCAACAAATACTGAGCAGAAAAAGGATTAAGTTTATATATGGTATTTATTAGTCCAACCAGAGTGTCTGCTTTACCATCTGTTTATATCTTTACAGGAGACCAAATTATATTATCTTCTGCTGCGATATTATCTATTACTTTTTCCAGAAAGAAAAACAGTAACAGGGGAAAAAAAAAAAAAAAAACAAGAAAGCCTGGATTTGTAAGCAGTACTCCATTTTTTTTGAAATTTCATTTCAGAGTTGAAATTACTTATGTTCATGGCATAGTAAGCCTGACTTTTAACAATTAAAAGACTTTGTCTCCATCTCTAAAATGCAAATAATATTAACTTTTTTTGTATTTTCAGAAGTGGAGATAAAAAATATTGCCAAACTCTGAGAAATATTCATCATCTTCATTTCTACCTCACTATGATCACATTCTATCCAAATTTCTCTCTTATACCATGTCCTCTCATTCCCAGACCTTCTCCAGGCTTGTCCTGAATGTTCAATTGAATGACATTTTTGTAGGATGATCATGAGTCTTTCAAAGACCTAGAAGAACAGCTGGTTTTATTATATAATGATACTGTACCCAGAAACTGAGAATTACCACAGGGACCCAAATTAACTGGCAAATTTCAAGAGGTTTCCAGAGCAGAAAGAAGTGAGGAAGTTAGTCCTTTTTGTTTCAGAACAGGAGGACTTTAGAAAAGCTGAGCAGTAGAGGAATGCTTATAAAGCTCCCATGAACAGTTCTGGGTTTTTTTTTGTTTTAGAGATACTGAAAGGTCTTTCTGCTGACCTGAACTAACAGTTAGTATTTTAACTCATTGCTCACTGTACGGAATGGTACGGATTAAGAAATAAAGAACGGAAAGCAGATTCCACTCAGTCCCTGTTTCTACAGGACATATTTCACTCTACACTTTCTAGTATTTGCTTATTTGCTTTTCTCAGAGCTGTTTAATAGAATTTGTTATTTACTACATCAAGAACATAGAAAAATGTTTAAATGCTTTTGACAGTTACATCAATTTTATTCTTTATCAGGAATAGCTTTTTGCGATTATAAATAATCATTCTAATTCTTTTAATTGAATCAACTAATGAGTCTTCCCCTAAATGTCTTCAATGCAGCCTACAGAAAAGAATTCACATCATAGTTGATACAATACTGGCTTTCAGGAAATAATTTTTAAGGCTATTTTTATGGCTTCAAAAACATCTCTTCCAAATGAGTGAGATAAGTAATTTAAGCACAGCTAATGAAATTAGCTTCATTAAAAGCAAAAGGCTTGATAATGAAAACAGTACTATTCTGGGGGGAAAAAAAAAATAAAAAAAAAATTAAGAGAGACTAACAAAACAGCACAACCACTCTGTGGAAGATACAGTAGGGGGAAGAAGAGTACCAGAGAGGAGACCTAACACTACTAGATATACGAGTAACTCCTCAATTCTTACAAATTAAAATAGCATTTAAATATTCTCAATGACTTGTAAGAATGTGTTCTGGATGTCCTGATTTCAGCCACATGTCCATCATTTGCATCAATATTTATTTTTCTTCAATAATAGTCTAATTAACACCTAAGATGAAAATTAGACCTTTTCTTTGACTTGCTTTATTTTTCAGGGTTTTTTTTGGTTGATTTTTTTTTTGTTTGTTTATTTTTTTTGCTGTTGTTGTTTCTGGTTTGTTTGTTGTTGGTTTTTTTTTGGGGGGGGGGGGGGATTGTGTGTTTCATTGGGTTTTTTTCCACCTAACAACTTACAAATAATTTATTATTATTCTCTCCTGTGCCATGGACACTTTCCTGTGTCACAGTATTCTAGAAGAAGGGGTTTGCCCTTTATTTCAATTCACAATGATTAGAAGTGTCTACCTATCAGTGTTTTTAACAAACGCAAAAAGCCAGTATGACAGGCTTTTATGCCCTCCTGAACAGGAAGACTCTGAACTCAACAGACCTCAGTTCTCTGGACAAGCTAAGCCGAAGTAGCAGACAAAGTAATCTTGTTACTATAACTTTATTCATAAAAGAACTTCTCTATCAAACAAATGCTGATAACAGACCTGAAATCAGGGTTGCCCTGCACAGCACACCTGACAGCCGTTCAGTTTTAAAATATCAGAAGTACCGCTCAGATGTCGTGAATGATTTGAATGTTTTATGATCTCAAGAGAGAATGATAGGAAGAGTGTCTGTTATAAACAACTGTAGTTTTGGGTCTTTTTATAGTTTTTCAAGTATTCAACAAAATTACTTGCCGGTAAGCCAACTTGTTCTCGTGGGACCTCTCAGGAATTCTCACCAGGGATAATTTTGAGTAGATTGCTTTAAGTCTAGCAAGAAACATAATTTTCAGAATTATATGAACTCAGCCAATAATCACCTGGGATAAATTGTAATTTCATATTAAAATGAAATCAAAATGTGGTGGGCAATCATTAATGCTCACTTACTTTGGATATGAACTACTTAAATAAAAGCCAAATGTGATAGGGAAAATCTAATTGCTGTTTTCAGATTCTTTGTGCTAGTTGTGTACAAGATAAAGCCAGATGCTTAAAGGTATGTGCTAAAGAGACTAATTTTAACACAAGGTGAATACCAGCTATGAAAGAAAATATTGCAATGAGAGCGGTTAAACACTGAAATAGTTGCTACGGAATTTCTGGTGTCCTCAAAATAAAAAGGACATGAAACTGTTGGAACAGGTCCAGACGGCCACAAGGATAATCAAGTCACTGGAGCACCTCCAATAGGAAGACAGGCTGAGAAAGTTGGGCTATTCAACCTGGAGAAGAGAAAGCTGCGAGGAGACCTCATAGCAGCCTTCCAATATCTGAAGAGGGCCTATAGGGATGCTGGGGAGGGACTCTTCATTAGCGACTGTAGTGATAGGACAAAGAATAACAGGTTAAAACTTAAACAGGGGAAGTTTAGATTGGACATAAGGAAGAAATTCTTTACTGTATGGGTAGTGGGGCACTGGAATGGGTTGCACCCAGGGAAGTCGTGAATGCTCCATCCCTGGCGGTGTTCAACTCCAGGTTGGACATAGCCTTGGTTGATATGGTTTATTGTGAGGTGTCCCTGCCCATGGCAAGAGGGTTGGAACCAGATCATCTTAAGGTCCTTTCCAACCCTAACTACCCTATGATTCTATGCATTCCCTCCCCCGGAGATACAAAAAATAGTGAAAAAAGATTGTGCAACCTGATGTAGCTTGTGAGTCAGCCCTGCTTTGAGCAGGAGTTTGGACCAAGAGACCTTCAGAGAGCTCTTCCTCAATTCCTCTATCAGTCTATCATTCTCTGTTATCACACGATAAGCAATGTTGGTTACAAAAGAACCAATTACAACATACCAGTCTTTTCTTTCAACTATGTTGAATTTTTATGTTGAATGTTCTTCTTAATTAAATTCTAGCCCTGAAAATCACAGAACACTGACCTTAACAGGTCATCTATTCCATCGTCTTGCTTCACAGCAAGAATGTTATTTGTACCATATTTCTGATAATTTTGAATCTTATTTTAAAGACAATTGCAAAGAATTTGCAGCTGCTTAGTTTGCCTCACCATGCATACTATTAGAAAGTTTATCTATTATTTCACCTTAATATCCTTTGCTTAAAGTTAAGTCTATTATGTATTTATCTACCCATAATAAAAATATTATGAGAATAGAAAGCCATTATTTCCTGTAGTCTTTCTCATGAAGTTACTAAAATCTCATTTTGCCCTTCTGTTAATCTGAAGTCATGCTTTTTCCAAATCTGATATTCTTTGCTTTACCCTTGTGAATGCCTTAAAATGAGGAAATATAAAAGATCATCTGCTGGTTTTACCACTAGTTAGTACAATGGATGCATCTTGAAGCCTATATTCCTGTTTATAAATTATATAACCATAGAATGGTTACGGTTGGAAAGGTCCTTAAGATCATTTATTTCTTATCTTTTTGCAAAGTATGAAGTTCTTGAGTCCTGTCCGTATGGATATATGACCATGTGCAGATGTCTTCTGTAAAAATGCTATATACCATTTTTTTCTTGTTTATTGCAACCCAGTATCATGCATATAATTCATAAATTTATATGTTATACTAACATGGAGGACAAAAAAACTTATATTTCATAAATTTATATGTTATACTAACAT
>JANRGW010006523.1:0-13375 GCA_024733675.1 Psilopsiagon aymara
AGCTGGGATGATGGGTGTGGAGGGATGAGCTTGGGGAGGTGGTTCTGGAACCGCTCCCTTGGCTCCAGCTGGGGACATCAGTGGCTATGGAGCTGGGGCCACCAAAGCAGGAGGTGTGTGTCCTCCCAGTGGCAAACCATGGCTTGCCTGTGGCAGGATGGTGCTGGGATCCCCCTCCCATTGAGGCCGCTTTCCTCCTTTCCCAGGACTTTCCCAGGCCCACCCTGGGCACAGGCAGCCCCACAGCCCCGGGCCACCCCCATGTGCCCCCAGGCCTCACCTCCTTTGTGGCTCTGGAGGATCCTCCGCCTGCTCAAGAGCTCCTGGCACAGCACAAACCTCCCCATCCCCAGAGGTGATCTGGGAATGGGTCATGTCCCAGCATCCCAGTGTCCCCTCACCATGCTGGCGCAGGAAATTGGGGCTCTATTAACAACAAGTGTGATGAGAGGATGGCAAATCTGTTACAGCTGCAGGGATGGGGCTTGGGCCCAGCTATGTGGTGAGCACAGGGCCCTGCAGTGCTGGGGCAGGGGGGAAGCACATGGGGCCCCTCCTGGGACCAGGGAGGCTCTGGGCATTTTGGTAGCATCAAGAGCCACCCCAGGGCTCCGCCTCCACCTCAGTCTGCTCCTTGCCCCAGCACAGTGCCCACACAGCTGAGTTGCTGCATCCTGTCACCAGGGAGGGCTGGGGACTGGCAGAGGGGCACAGTCACTTTTTTTACCCTCCTTTTCCCTGTAGCTTAGCTCCACATCCCCACCACAAGCCCTTTCTGGGGGATGCCCAACAAGAGGTAACCACAGCTCAGCCCGAGAGCAAAACTGATGAATTTCATTGCATCCGCCACATTTAATAAATCGCTTCAGCCTCTTGGTCTTCAGTTCTTGGCCACTGTTTGGGTTTATCTATCAAACATACATTTGCCCCAGAGCAGCCTCTCATCCACGCTTGGGCACACAGCGACTGAGGCTGGCTCAGGGAATGGCACCATCCTTGTGAAAAGCCATGGCTCCCTGCTCCACCCCTCCCTCAATCCTCCCGTGCAGGCTGAGCAGAGTCCTGGCAATTACGGAGGGTGCAGGGGCCCGACAAGCTCTTATCAGCCATCCCCAGCCTCTTTAGCCTTGAGCAGCACAAGGGAGGGACCTCAGAAATTCACCCCAGGCTCAGGGTAGAAAGAACAAAATGCAATGATAGCGATTATTGAGAGCAGCCCTGCAGAGAAGGACTTGGGGGTGGTCAATGAGAAACTTGACATGAGCCAGCAGCGTGCATTCAGCCCAGAAAGCCTGGGCTGCATCAAGAGGAGTGTGACCAGCAGGTCGAGGGAGGTGATCCTGCCCCTCTACTCTGCTCTCGTGGGACCTGACTTGGAGTATTGTGTGCAGTTCTGGTGTCCTCAACAT
This sequence comes from Psilopsiagon aymara, assembly GCA_024733675.1. Lineage (NCBI taxonomy): Eukaryota > Metazoa > Chordata > Aves > Psittaciformes > Psittacidae > Psilopsiagon > Psilopsiagon aymara. The sequence continues at coordinate 1,410 of JANRGW010006523.1, forward strand.
AAAAAGGACATGGAACTGTTGGAACAAGTCCAGAGGCCACGAGGATGATCATGGGACTGGAGCACCTCCCATATGAAGATGAGAAAGGGGCTGTTCAGCCTGGAGAAGGCTGCGTGGAGACCTCAAAGCAGCCTTCCAGTATCGGAAGGGGGCCTATAGGGATGCTGGGGAGGGACTCTTCATTAAGGACTGTAGTGAGAGGAGAAGGGGGAACAGGTTCAAAATTAAACAGGGGAAGTTTAGATTGGATGCAAGGAAGAAATTCTTTACTGTAAGGGCACTGGAATGGGTTGCCCAGGGAAGTTGTGAATGCTCCATCCCTGGCGGTGTTCAAGGCCAGGTTGTACAGAACCTTGGGTGACATGGTTTAGTGTGAGGTGTCCCTGCCCATGACAGGGGGGTTGGAACTGGATGATCTGAAGATCCTCTCCAACCCTAACCTATGATTCTACAACCCCAGGGCTTTGTCTTAGCCCCTGGCCCAGCAGAAGGCCAGAGAAGTCTGATGCAGAGTTCCCACAGACAGAGCTGTAGTGAATTTTATTTCTCATTTTTCTGCCCAGCACACACCTTCCCTCCTGCCTCATTAGTCAGATTTGAGTGGAAAGGCTGAGGCCCCCCAATGTGCCAAGGGTGAGACCTGCACCCCACAGAGGGGAAGAAGGAGCAGAGGCTGCAGCCTTTAACAGGACGCAAGCCAAGACAGGGAACATTTGCTTACAATCTTTATTGAAGTCATACAAAAGTTGCCAAAAAGTGAAAAAATACACTATATACAAAACCATTTTCCTTGTAAGGAGAAGAGTGTCCAAGGTTAAAGAATTATCATACTGTGCTTTCAACTGCAGCCCCTGATTCTGCCTGTGGCCTTTTCTCTGTCTAAAAGAGAAGAAAAGGTTTTGGTTTTAGAACACAAGACACTCCCTGACAGCACCAACTCATGCAGCAGCTCAAGGTTCCTGCAGTTTGAGGCCTTAACTGACTCCTCCTGCTGGTCCTCGAAGCCCAACACTACCCTAACATATTGACATGGACAATTGTATTAATAACTACTTGGGGAAAGGCCCTGTGCTGTAGCTCAGCACCCAGAACATGTTTCTGTCCCACCCCACAGGCTGCAGGTCTCCACAGCTGTGTCTGTCCAGCCCCTGTGGTGTTAGAGACTATGGTACAACACAAGTACCATTGTATATATGTGGTTATGTATATGTACAATTGCTGAGAGGGGAATGTTCCCACTCACTTCCCCACCTCCCCTGGGAAGCCTTGTGAAGGCCAGCAGGAATAAACCCAGGCACAAACCCACACCTGAACAGAGGAGGGGGGAAAAAAGGAAACCCAAGCCCAGGGCAGGCTCCTGCCTCAGCTGCCCACCTCCTCTTCCATTTTTTCTGCAACCTCGTTTCCACTGGGGACAGTATCGCCACCACCACCATTGACAGCCGGCTCTGCTTTAGATTTCTTAGCTTCATTGTCTCCCTGGTGAGTCTCCTCCTCTGGTTTCCTCTGAGGACAAAATTGTTTATAGTCTTCACTATGTAGAAATGAAGTTTTAAATATTTTTTAGAGAGTTCACACCTAGACATCACTGTGTATCATCTGCTCAAGCTCTGCTTGCCAAGTTCTAGAGTGATGCTTCAGCAGTCATTAAGATTTAACCAAAGCTCTGTGGTCTCAGCCACAGGATTTCTGGTAAGACACTACTGAAACGCTGGTTTCTATAGTACGGAATTATCCTCAGTTATAGTTTGGCAAGGAAACATTCAACTGCTGTGCCAGGTAACAGTAAAAGGGATGGATTTAGAACATCTATGACACAATCACCTGCATAAAGCAAATCAAGTTGCTCCAAGCAAACCTGAACGGAAAGAGGCCAATGTAACACAGGCCAGGCTGTGCCACAGCAGCACGGAAAGTAAAAACTAAGATCCTATAAGGAATCTTTTTAGTACTACTAGTAAACAATTACAGGAAAACCACACACACCTTTAAAGGAACCTAGTGTTCAATACTTACCTCTTTAATAGGCAGTTTATCATTACCACCATTAAACTGGCTTTGCTATTCATTAAGCCTTAATTCTCCATTTCCACTTGGAAAGGGAACTCAGCTCAGCCTTGTTGCTTGCCCCTAAGATCTGTAGGCAGCCCTGCAGCTCTTGCAGGCCCTCAGCAGAGGAGGGCACTCCTGGCCAGCAGAAGCCACACAACCCGGTCTGAGTTTAAACCAGCGTGAGCCAGGCAGGGTACTGAAGCATCCAGAAGAGTCCTGGAGGCTGGATGGCTCCCAGACTGCCTGGCTCCCAGTGGAAAGGTGTTTCACGCACTATTTCTGGTTTTAATTTTAGAGGGCTTTTGTCCATTATAAATTAAACTAAGAAAAAAAGTCTTTAAGATGAGAAATTCAATGACACAGAACAAGCCTGTGGTACTCTAACAAACTGCTCAACCAGTAATTTCTGGACTCACCTTTTTCCTGACTAGATGCGAGATGTCTGTAACACACTGAGAGGCACCATCAGCTGCTTTTCTTACTGGAATCTATTACAAGACAGACATGAACACATGAGTAACAGCACTTACAGCAGACATGAATTATCAGCATCCATCTTCAGTTAACTTACTGTGGAAACAGAGCCGCTGTCTTCACTTTGTGCAAAGCCAGATGTAGTTCCAACCTTCAGAAAAGCAGAAGAAACAGTGAACAAATTCTGGCAAGACCGTATGTTAGTTTAGAAAGGGACAGAAACCCCAACTCCTTTGTGTCTCAGTACTGCATTCTACATACACGCACAGGACACGTGCAACACTTGGTCCATTCTCACATTTGGCTGACCTGTCATTGCCAGCCCTGACACATTAAATTGTGATAGAAGAGTACAGAATTCAAGTTTAGTTTGGAACACTTAATTTCAGGGTATTTATATATAAAAGACCCTTTCTTTGGATATCAATTACCTCAGTTTCCTTCTCACAATCACAGCCTGTAACAAATGTGAGCAACCACCAGCCCTCAGTCTCTACAGGCAAGTCTGAGCTCCTCCCACTGTGGGTTTACTTTAAGTCTCACTGGAAAAGAGTTTGGGTAAAACGAAACCACAGACACTAACCAGAGTTGCTTTCAGTGCCAACTCAGCTACTCTTGCACTCTTTTGAGACTCCTTTGAATCTTCTATCTTTTCTTTGATTTCAGGAAGCAGTCCCTTCAGTTCTTCAATCTCTTTCTCATCTTCAGGAGACCCACCTTCTGCCTTCTTTATCCGCTCAGTAAGCATTGCTAGGATTAAACAGTCATCATGGCAAAAAAATCAAGACAAAGTAGCTGCCCACAGTTAGCATCCAGAGGCAAGCATCTGCTAGCACAGTTTCAACAATTCCAGTATCAGTATAGCCTGTTGCCACTTTCAGACCAGCAAATATTGTCAAGGCAAGGCAACAGAGCACACTTAGCTACTTGTAGTCCAGTTAAAGTTTGCTTTGACTTGTGAAAGCTCTCCTATTCGATAGGAATCTTTAGAAATCCACTTACCCAGCCTCTTGTCAATGACCTCCATCGATTTGCCGAACTGCAGAACAGCCTCATCGAACTGGCTGTTGTAGTGGTATGCCAGAGCCAGCTGGTAGTGGCTCTCTGCAAGCAGGCGGTCATGAGCCTCCAGGTACTTCTGCTGCAGGGCCAGGCAGGCCTGGAACTCTTCTATAGCCTGTGTGTAGTTTTCTAGAGAGGAAAACCATGAGGTCTTTACAAACCACTCTCATTTACCCAAACACACATGATCTAAACCCTCATTCAGTTACTCTGTATTACACTTTATACAGCCTGAAAACAGAACCACCATTGAACACAGCACTTGAGTTCAGCGACAGGCTGCTTTCAGACTATCAAATGACAACACTGCCTCCCTCCTCACAGACTGAGAGGCCAGTTCCTCAGGAGTGCTTTGTCTCTTTGCAGCACCACAGTGAACTAAGCAGCCAAGTCAACCCAGGCACACAAATCCTGCTATTTTACCTGCTACCATGAATCAAAAGTAACTGGTCACAACTGCAACTTGAATCTAGAGCTAAGGATGGTTGCTTGCTACCTTCCAGTCAGGCTCTTTAGAGACACAGAAACACCCACTTCATTTGGTAGCCCCAGTCCAGAAGCCTGTCAAGATTATTACCAGTGCTTGCCATAGAGAAACATTACATTCCATCTGGATTGACCAAGATTAAAACACTTTAAAGGAAGGGCAGATAAAACTCATTAGAAGGTACAAACCTGGGGCTTGTTTCCTACTCTTTCTACTGCGTAGCAGTCTTTTCTGACAATACATACATACACTTTGGGAAGTGTAAGAGAATCAACCATTCTTCATTTGCAGTCTTTTTGTTCTGCACAAGGCATGGTACCAACACTTACTACTGAGCTCAGTGTCTCACTCCTTCAATAAGGAAAGCGTCTCCTAACTTCCATAAGCTAACCAAAACTTGCCTATAAAGCACTACACAAGGTCGGTTTTGATCTGGCAACACATTACTTCTTACTCAAAGCTTTCTTCCATTGGTCTGGAAAAGCATGGACTATCCTCTTTAAGGCACCAACTTGCTCATCCATTGATTCCAAAGCTTTTCATATGGTGGTATGATCATAATTAGACAAAGTATTTTGTTTTCATCTTAACAGCCTTAACTCATCCCCACTCATTTGAAAGTATGAAGGAGTTGACAGTAAGTGGAACTGAACATGTACGCAATAATTACTTACCAGATTCAATGCTAACTTCTCCTAGCTTTAGATGAGCTTGAGCTGCATGGAGCTGAGCTTCTTTTGTTTCTTGTCTGAAGAGAAGTAGTTAAATCTTGATCAGAATATGCCACATTCATCAACTACGCCACCCCCCGATTTACATTGAGTTTATCCAGCAGCTGTCCAAATTAGGACTGAAGTCTTTACCTCTTGTAGATGACTTTTGCTAACTCCAACATGTCCCAGGCCAGCTCAAGATTTCCAATTTCATCCTCCTCACTCTCCTGTAAGGACTAAAAGTGCATTAAAGATTAAGTGACTTGGTTACGTACCACATCAAACAACAACACTAAGTTTCTAAGCAGTGCTGTCAAGAAATAAATTTCAAGAGATAAACAGTTTACAACTAGGAGGAAAAAAAGACCATGAAGACGTTATTGCATCAACTGAGACTTTGCCTGCAGGGAAGATGTTTTAAGTGAAACACAAGCTTACATTGTTAGCCAATATGGCCTTAGTATTTTTCCAGGAACAGGGCACCAAGCACCAATATTATCCCAAGAACAAGATTTTGTTTGAGGTGCTATTTAGATGAACGTAAAGGAGTTGATGTTCCACTTTACTACACTTCCCACTAAACTCCCACCCTAATCACAGCTTACTGGACTGGGTCCATTCAACATGACTGTAGCAAGGCAACAACAAAACAAGCAGAGAATAAACTGTTCTAACTAACTCTTGCAGCAAGCTAAAGCATCTCTCCCTGCCTGCCCCTGCATTTACCAGTCTGCACTACTCATTAGTAGACCACAAGTGTTCTAAACAAGCCCAAGTTTACAGGAAAGAGCTGAGCAGCATCCTACAATGCAGACTATGCACAATATTGCCTGAGGACGGGGCAGAATTCATTTGCAAAAGTCATTTCCTAAACAGAACCGAATTAAATACAGCTGAGCTTTTATAAAGACACTGACATGACATTTAGACAAGTACCACACTCCTCCACAAGCACCGACACCAGAGCTCACAATCTCACCTTGTCTTCCACTGTCAATTCATTCTCCTTATCATCTTCAGCTTTATCATTTTCTTTATCTTCCTCTTCAGATTCTTCTGTTTCTACAAGGAAAGTAGATGAATGAGAGCACTTGTGGGTGCTATACTTGCTTCACATGGAGTCAGGCAGAACGTACCATATCCAGCCCTTGTTTGTCCAGTGACATGTTAAGATGTGCAAGAACAGCACAGATACATTAACTTCTTAGCAGCAGCAGCCATCTTGCTGAAAGTGTTGGGCACTGTAGACTGGAGTAGCTCCAGGCTACCTTAGTCCACATTTTAAGTTCAATTTTATGAAGTTAAACTATCTAGAATGGAAACTCATGCAGAATTGTGAACCCTCACTGAATCAATGGGATCCTGAGCAGCCCTGGAGGTACTGCTCAGTGCTGGACCTCATGCAACAGAAAAGTGTTTTCAGCAAGATAGCTGCCAACCCTGTTTAAGTAAGACCGCTTCTGAATTAGTGTTCCTCGCGTCAGAGACTTAAGTGGCAGTGTTATTAACAAACCTTCTACTGTGTGGCACTGATTTGCCTTCTGATACTGGGTAGGAGCTATTCTACCAACAGAAAACATTCTGGGGACATGTGCAGTGGAGGAATACGGTTAATAACTTGAGCATGCAAATCGACCAGTGTTCTCAAGTCTCACATTGAACTCCTGTATCATGACCACTGCCTCATTCCAGAATAACAGGAGCTTGATGAGGTAGGAACTAGAGAACCCATGAGCCTGTCAGTCTAGCTCCCCAAAAGTACACACTACCATTGAGGGAGCCAAACCTGTGAGTGTGAGGACAGCTCAATCAAAGGTAAATCAGAAGAGATGTTAGGAAGTTAAATTTTAAGTAGTGGGAGGAGCCTGGAATAACACAGCACCAGCCCAAGAGTATCCTCACACTTACAGAGCTGGGGAGGCTGGGGACAAAAAGCAGCGGTATGTGTACGTAAGCAGCCTTTCACAGGATGGGGAGTGGACAACTCCTCGTAGTTTATGTTCAGGCATACTCTGTTCAGAGATACACTTGTTAGGCAGCTGCTGCACCACTGAGCAATCACTGTGCTCAGCAGCACAAATCCTTTCAGTGTCCAGAACCATTTAGTCTGAATGTTTGCTACTCCTAATATGGGTCTTCCTATGAAGCAGAGTTACTGACAAGCAAAGTTTCAATTATCAGTTCATCAACCTGTGCAACAGAAAGCACTGGCCTACTATGACCATGAAAGTAATGCATCAAAGTGCTCAAGTCTTACTCTGAAGTTACTTTAGCAAACAGCTGTCATGAAGCAGCGAAGCAGAATGGCAGAAAAAGCTAGATAGCTGCAAGACCGCACGAGATAGCAGCAATAAGCCTTCAGGTCCCAGGGCAAATGAAGTTTAGATTTGCCAGCCGAATTCTCACTGTAATTACAACCAGAGAGACTCAAATGGAGAGTCCCTTCACTCCACTAAAGCAATTTACTATGTTAAAAGTTTTCAGCTGTTCTTACTTTTCTGCTCCACTGTTTTAAAATCAAATACAACACCAGAGGCAACTTGTGCTTCAAGTTATTTGAAGGTTAGTGCACTCAACCCAGATGCATGCAAGTGAACATCCATTCAGTATTCTCCACCAGCCTAGCCATTACTTACACATTTCACAGGGCTGTAAGTTTGCTTTTAAATAAGATTTGCTTTGCAGTTAGTTAAGCGTTAGTCTGGAGAAACTGAGACTACTCACTACTCCTTGAAACTTTACTTGGATGTAAAATCCTCCAAGAGCCCCTTTACTGTGCCTTTTCCTTATTCTAAGGCAAACAGAAAATCCTGAATGGAACACTTTTTACCCATTGTTAGCCAAATCCATCAAGTCATCCACCCACAAGTACTTTTGTCCTCTCACTGTTACCTTCTCCCTCTTGCATCAGGTCATCTTTCTCTTCTTTCTCTACCTTAGCACCTTCACCCTCTTCCATCAGGTCATCTTTCTTTTCCTCTTTCTCTACCTTAGCAGCTACTTCAGCCTTTTCTTCCAGGTCCTTAGATGGCTCTTTACCCTCTGTGGGCACAGGTTCCTTTGAGGACTCTGTCTCTTTAGATTCATCTGGTTTCTCTTCTGTAGTGGTCTCTACCGGCTCTTCCTTCTCCTCCACCACCTTCTGCTCAGCTGCCTCTGCTTCCCCTTCTACAGTTTCTTTCTGCTCCACAGCAACTGCTGCCTGCACTTCAGCTACTGCCTTCTCATCTGCAGCTTCCTTTGCCTGTCCTTCTACAGCCTCTCCCTTCTCCACAGCAGGCTTTTTTTCTGTTGCTTCTGCTGCCTGCTCACCCTTCTTTTCTGCAGCCACTTTTCCAGTTCCAGCCTCTTCCACAGCTGCCTTTGCCTCCTTGCCCGTCACTTCGGTTGTGCTCCCCATCTCCTCAGTTGCCTCTGCTACCTTGTCTTCACACACCACCTTCTGCTCTTTTTCCACTACCTTCTCTTCTGCAGCTGCCTCCTCTTTTGTGGCCTCCTTCTCCACAGCTTCCTGCTGCTTCTGCTCTTCTGAAGTTACTTCTTTTTCCACAGAAACCTCCATCTTCTCTTCAGCCTCTTCAAGCTTTACATCCCTGTCAGCATTTCCTTCTTGTGCTGTCTTTTCTTCTGCGACATCTTTCATTTCAACATCTTTCTCTTTGTTTTCCTTCTCAGATACCACTGGAGACTCTCCTGTTGACTTTTTGGCCTCTTCTTTTTCACCCATGGCGTTATATACCTGCTCTCTCAAGTCCTCCCTTGTTTCTTCTACATGATTGAGGAAGCATAAACATTTCTTCAAGTTCAGTGTTAAAGACATTAACGGGCACTGACACCACCACCCTCAGACCCTCCAGTGTGTCGATTTGCCATCAAGTTAGATGACATTCCTAAAAGCTTCGTTTTCAAAGTACAAGGAATTAGGAAAGAACCAACACAGTACTTCAAACTAAGCAATCCCTTCCCCTGACTGTATTATTGCAAGCGGCCGCTCAAGCAGTGTGCAGTTCTGAGCACTAGCATTTAGTCACAGCTAAGCAAGAGGTGCCAGTGTTTTAATAGCCTGGATTGACAGGAATTCCTGTAGTATCTCCAGCTGCAGGGAGTATAAAATAGCAACTGTTCTTGGACATTTTACTCCAACATGTCCTGCTACGCACACTGTACTGCTGCAAGGTTACAAAGCAGGTCAAGTTGACTGCAAAGCTTAAGAAAGCAAGCTTGAGCGCAGTGTTTCATGACACAGACACCTGGTGACCATAAAACATGCTTTCAGTGACCAGTTCCCTTGCAGTTTTATTCAATCTTTAAACTAAATTAGAAGAACAACAACAAAACAAAGTCCATTCAGGCTGCTCAGTGTCTCAACAGAACATTTCAGGCTACCTAAGATAAAGGATCATTTAGACCAGAAAACACGGCTTGGTGCCTCCACAACACATCTGACAGCTTTACATACCATCAGCAGCTGGTAATGCAGAATCATCCTCAGCTTTTTCTCCTTCCTCTTCAACCTGCACCCCTTCTAAGGCATTTCCCAGCACACCATTTTCCATTCTAAAGGGAAGAAATGTTTGTTATCCCTTAGCTCCTGTAATAACACCATTTTAACTGCACAAGCTGCAATGCCATGGCTCATCCCACCCAGCATATATGAAGTTTAGTGTACTGCAAGTCTAGGAAGCGGAATCCTGTTACACCAGCCAGACTTAATCAAACAAGAAACTGTCAGCATACCTTGCCAACTCCAGAAGAGATTTTCCATAGTAAAAAAAAGCTTCCGCACACTCATCCGCTGTCTCACCATACTTCTTACCCCTACAGAAGTTAACAAAGAATTATTTACCTGTGCCTACTCTAGGTTTTAGTACCTATAAGCTAAAGATGCCTGGACAGGAAGAATCAGTTTGTTAGCTCATCTCCCACTGTTTGGAACAGATAACGAATGCTGCTCTGACTTCACAAGACATGGCTCTCAAACACCCAGCAAAGAAGATCAATCTAAAACCCAGAGACATCACCCTCAGAGACTGATCAAGACATGTAAACAAGTTACTTAGCAAATAACACTACCTCGTTATTGTCATAAAAACAGCCATCAGAACCATACACTGCAAAATAAAATACCAAACCCCTTTTCCTCCTTTGGGAGCTGCACCAGCAATTACTATCACAAAGGTTGTCTAAATTACACACCACCTGCAGGACTGTCCACTGCTCGAGTTTAATCGAGTAGTTTATCCTTTCCTCAGTTGCATTATAAACACAGCAGCATGTGTAAGGTAACAATTTACGTCTTCCTTGTATAAGACACAACAGCACAGTCAAACTAAACCCCACTCCCCGCAAAACCACACAGAACATTCTGCTACTCACAGTAAGCTCGCAGCTTCCTGGAATGCATTAACAGCAGCCGGAATATTTCCCATTACTAAGTGTTTCTGTCCTAAACCCAATAGTTTCTTTGATTCTCCATCCACATCCATACTGGAGGGGGGATAAAACAAAACAGTCTTCTGTTAGTTTCCACAGTAATTTCATATCCAGCTTTCAAACCCAAGTCAGCTTTAATAAGAGCAAGTTGCACGTATTACACTGGTTGGAAGTACCAAGGTAGGGGGGTACTCTGTTTTGTTTAAATCTGGACCAACTTTTACTTCTGACGACTGAGGGCAGACGGGTTTATTTTAACCAAACACTGCAAGAAGCAGGTATAAGAATCTGTTATGACAGCGGATGCTAAAGAACATACTTTAAGAGGCAGACGCTGAGTACTGCGCAGTGTTTCAGCACACTCCAATGCTAGCTAAGCCAAGAAAAATTAGAATAAATCCAAGTTCTGACTTCCCAGAGCACAGCACGATGCATTTGAGAAGAAAGGCAAATGCAAGTTTTGTTTCAGTTCAGCGCGTGTCAGTTTCATTTCCAAAAGGTCCACCCCAGTCCAGAACCTTGGACTAGGACAAGAGGAGCTGTACACAGAGGAGAACTGCTACACACAAGTCACATACTGATACCTGCCCAGTGCTTCCCCAGCACTAACTCAAAGACCAAGAACTTCCCAAACAACAGCTAGTATTTGTGTTTATTACTCCGTAAGAGATTTACTGGACTTGATTCATGCAGATTCATGTGAGCATCTGCAGCATCCCCACCAGTTAAACTTCAAGCCTAACAACCAGTTTGAAGGGTGACTTTTGCATTTCACTCAATAACCTGGTCTAGCGGAAGGCACCCATGGCAGAGGGAGTTGGAATTAGATGATCTGTAAGGTCCCTTCAGACCCAAACCACTGTCATTCTTTAGTAACCGACGACTCCCATCTCACCTGTCTGTCTTGTCTGTGGATGTGGAAGGAGCTGCCAATTCCTCTTCCATCCTGCAAAGAAAACATGGAGTAAGCATTTATACCAGGCCACCCATTTCACGATGGGAGGCACAGAAGCAGGGCCAGGAAGAGCTTTTCAGGTGCTCAGCCATCCAGAGCAAGCCCAAGAGCTATCTTTTGGACAAACGCCTAGTTTCTATTTTGTTTCTCGTTTCAATGAAGCACGGTTAAGGAAGCAGGAGCTTTCACAACCAGGATATATCACACCAAGCCAGGCCAGCTGATCCGCTGCACAAACTTGGCACCCCTGCAGCCACCAACCCCTCAGCTCGCAGCGGCTCAGCCCCATCCCCACACGCGAACTCGGGCAGTCTCGCCCCGCGTTTCCTACCGAGAAACCCCGGTCCGTGCCAAAGGGGCCCGTCCCCGGCCACCGCGGGGCAGGGGGAGACCCGGGGCCGGCGCCGCGGAGCTCCCGGACGGAACAAAGGCCGAGCGAGGCGGGCAGGGCCGCGACCCCCCCGCCCCTCACAGACAATGGGCGCCTTTCCCGCCTTCCGCCAGCCCCGCCCACAGCCGTTGGCGCCAAACCGCGACGGCGGCTCCTGACGGGCTGCCCGCCCCGCGTCACGTGACGGACCCGCGGCGTCGGCTACCCCCAACAAAGATGGCAGCAGCCGCGCAGCGATCACGTGGTGGCTCAGCGCGAGCCGAGCGGGCCCAGCTGGCCCCGGGGGGAGCGGGACGGCACGTACCACTGCCGGCCAGAGCGGGGGGGCCACGACCGAAAGGGGGGCGGCGGGGACCGACAGAGACCTCACGGCCTCCGGCCCTCCTCTCCCCCCCCCCC
>JANRGW010006524.1:0-16318 GCA_024733675.1 Psilopsiagon aymara
GGAATACCTCTTTGGTCAGTTTGGGTCAGGTGTCCTGTCTCTGCTTCCTCCCGGCTTCCCATCCTCCCTGGCAGAGCATGAGGCTCCAAAAGTCCTTGGTCAAACCAAACATTCTAAGCAGTAACTAACAACATTGGTGTTATCAGCACTGTTCCCAGGCTGAAAGTCAAAACCACAGCGCTGCACCAGCTACTAAGAAGGAGAAAAATTACTGCTACTGCTGATCCAGGACACCTTCTTAATGGCCTTAGAAGTCATTAAGTTATGATTCAGTTTATTTAGCAAAGCCTCTTTGTTTTCAGGAGACCGCTTTTAGGAACTGCATGTGATCCCACAGAGCCTCTCTATGTCCCCAGTTTAGCATTCCTGGGAGCTATTATATCTGGGTAGCAGTTGCACAGGTGCTTCCCAAGCAGTTGAATTAGAGCCTGACAGACCTTAAGCAGCAGTCGGCTGAAGTGAAAGCTGTTGAGTTCTCTCATCAGGAAATTGCAAACAGAAGCAGAAGCCCAGCTTTGTGAACAGCAGACTACTGCCCACAGACTGCCAAGTCCTTGTTTGCTGTGTTCCTCAAATTACCCCAAATTATCTAATACGTAATAGTCTAGATCATTTCTTATAAAACCTGTGGGTACAGGTAATTGCCTGTTTTTACAAGTGATGTAGTCTTGTAGTAAACTTCAGTGCTGATCTCCCATTTTCCTGTCTGTACACTATGAGTGTAAATTCTTGAGATTTCAGCTTTGAAAACGTAGTGTGATCTGTGATCCCTGGAATAAACACGGAAGCTGTATCTCCTGCCCTGATCTTCAGTGGGAAAAAGTCTGCCGCATTGACTGTAATTTACAATTTCTGTGTTCTTCATTGGTTCCTACCTTCAAAGAAAAGGCAGTGTAAGGAAAAGTGGGAAGGGTGATGTGGAGAAGACTAGAAGGGGGACTGGCTAAATGGGAGGGAAGTCAGGTTATAGGCATGGCAGAGGGGTCCAAAGGTAAGCGCAGCCTGCTGTACTTTAAGCCTCATTTTAGTGCCTTGTTCTGCTGTGCGTGAATATGTATGGTTAAATCCATGTGGCTTATATGTAAGTGTTTATTTTCCTGTTCATGGACATCTCAATTCTCCAGAGCAGGTGCTATATTTTAAGTGTTTGATACTGGCTGGCATGCTGTAATCCACGCCTCTTCCGAGATACCCAAGTGCTTGCATAGTAGAAATAATTGAAGGTGTTGAAAATTTTAGTGTGGTGATAATGTCTGTTTCATTTGCGTAGGACAAGTATGTGATGCCATTTGTATTCCACAGATGCAAATCCATTAGGACTTCAGCCTATAGATTTCATACCTGCAGTTCCCCAGAGGCTGGCAGATGAAAGGAATGATAAGGAGATTCCTGTGGTCATTGCAGCATCAGATGAGAGGCTTGCAGGTGCAATTGCAGCCATGAACAGTATTTACCATCACACCAGATCCAATGTGGTTTTCCATATTGTTACTTTGAATGATACAGTGGATCACCTGAGGTAATGATCTTTTCATTAGATTCCTGCAATACTGTAAAACACATAAGTGTCTCTGAGAAGAGTTGACTTTGCCTGGAACTGCAGTCCTTTAAATTGCAGTCCTGTCTGTTGCTGCTTGTTGCAGCTTGTTCACAAGGCTGCTGAGGAGAGTCCTGCAATCATTCCTTCTGGCAATGTTTCACAGAAGGAAAAGAGCTATCTTTTCTGGTGGGGTTATAGCCAACCACTGGGGTTGGAATTTGTTGATGGAGAGGTTGTAAAATTTCTATGTTTCTGTATTTCATCTAAGCAATTCAAATGTTGGCAATGAATTTTCTCCATTTTTCTAGATTGTTCTTTGATCCTTTTATTTTTACCCATGTCTGTTCACACCAATGTTTTTTGGGAAGGACCTGTAATAACAGGATTGTATCTTTCTGATAAAATAAGAAGCAACCTCGTACCTTTCCCATGTTGCAGCTGTGCGTGCATGCTCCTGCAGTCACAGAGGGCACCACTGACATCAGCCCTACATTACATTCTACATGTATGTTTATTGGGTAGGGAAGTGAGTGACCAGATCAAGGTCAGTGTCACTGTCATATCAGATCTCTTGTTTTTCAGTTGATCTTTGTGTCATTTAACAAGATCTGTGCCTTTCTTCTGTTTGCAGGCTGTGGCTAAGTGATAGTGCTCTGAAAAATCTGAAATACCGCATTTTGGATTTTGACCCTCGTGTCTTAGAAGGGAAAATAGAAGTGGATCCTCAAAAGGCAGACACCTTAAAACCAGTGAGGATGATGTTGATTATTTTTTGCAATTCTTCGTTACACAACCAGAGGTCAAACCCAAATCTCTTGCCATAGAAGCAGTCTTCTATAATGAAATTTCAGTAAGAATAAATTTCCAGATAGTGAGGTATGGATTTGAAATATACCTGTGCATGCCTCATATCATTTTTTGCTGCTGGCTACAGTGAAACACAGCAGCTTGCATGTCAAGCATGCTGTCACCTCAGAGATACTACAGATATATGTGGAGAAACAAGAAATTCTAATATAGACTAGTTTTTAAGTTAGTTAATTAATGCACAAAATCATAGGAAACCAGGAATTCATAGAATCACAGAATAGTTAGGGTTGGAAAGGACCTTAAGATCATCTAGTTCCAACCCCCCTGGCCATGGGCAGGGGCACCTCCCACTAAACCATGCTGATGGAGCCTGTTTAGTTTAAATAGCTTCTAGGCTATTGCTGCTTATTTTCCTTCCTTGGTAGAAGTTGTCTTGGACAGTATTACTATAGACAGGCGCCAGGAGTATCAGTCAATTTCATGTTAATTTTGACAGTTTGTCATTTCATTCTTTACTTCTCTTGCTTTCATGTTTTCACAGCTAACCTTTGCCAGATTCTACTTGCCCAGTTTGGTACCTCATGCAGAGAAGGCTATCTATGTGGATGATGATGTAATTGTACAAGGTATGGGACTTTTTCATAACCTTTTGCCACTGGCCTTATGCTGAGGTCAATATGCCATCTCTTACAGTAAACAAAACCTATTTCAAGCAAAGATGTAAAAACTTTGAGTTGAATTAAACTGTGTGGTTTTATCTGCTGTAGCAATGGACTGAACCAAATGACACTCAGCACTTAGTCAGGATTGCTTTTAATTTTTCTGTGCTTGCTTCCATTTTCCAGATGATATTCTCGAACTTTACAACACTCCTTTGAAACCTGGACATGCAGCTGCATTTTCAGATGATTGTGACTCAATCACCAATAAGGTTGCTGTCCGTGGAGCAGGCAATCAGGTTTGTTTTATTCTGGTTCAGTGGTAGCAATACTATAAAGCCCAGGCTTTGGAAACAGGCAGTTGGATTTAATGTTCTTGCAGGATGACTTCCAAATGCAGTGAGATTCCTACACAAATCAATTACTCTGATTTCAGATGACACCTGCAGTTTCTGTTTAGGCATAATAAAAGCACTTCACGTTTTTGCTGTGCTTTGCAATGAGGGCAGTTCCCAGTGTGCATCAGCTGATCTTTGAACATCAGAGGGAGAATTTTTCACTTGTGTTTAAAAAAATACTTTTTCTGGGAGTGGTACCACATTAATAATATGATATTAAGACCATGCAGCATTCCTTAAAATATCTAGCTTATAAAATGATATTTTTTTTTATGTTAGACCTCATAAGCTTTCTTTCTCTCACTTTATAGGAAGGGGTATTTGCGTTAACTGCATGAAGTAACAGTTATCTGTAGACAGTTGTGCAAAATTTTTCTTCAGATAGTAATTTGATCATATTCTAGGCCAATTTCTACTCTCTTTTCCCTCCCCCCAGTATAATTACATTGGGTTTCTAGATTACAAAAAAGAAACCATCCGAAAGCTTGCCATGAAAGCCAGCACCTGCTCTTTCAATCCAGGAGTTATTGTTGCCAATTTGACAGAATGGAAATTGCAGAACATCACAAAGCAATTGGAGAAGTGGATGGCACTGAATGTAGTGTAAGTACAGTCAAGCTGGGGGCTACAACACATCAGGGTTTGGGATATGGTGACCCATATGTTCCTGTATGTAGCTGTGGGTACCTGCCATGCAGCTACAAGGGAAAAATCTACTGATCTGGTGCCACATAAGCATCCTTTCCCAACTTCTTTTCATCTTCTGTTCTAGAGAGCAGCTTTACAGTAGGACTCTGGCTGGCAGCATTACAACACCTCCGTTGCTAATTGTATTTTACAAGCAACATTCCAGTATTGACCCCATGTGGAACGTCCGACATCTCGGTGTGTATGAAACACTTGTGATATTGCTCCCCTGGTGCGTTTTTCCAAGTCTGTAGCTGGACACCTAGTTGATAACGCAACAAGTGGATCTTTGCCCTTCTCTTTCTTTGTATCTTGTTCTTTAAGAAATGCTGCTTTGCAGTACCCTCTTGGTGCTTGTTGGCCTGATCCCTCATGTTCTTTTATTGAACTGCTAGGGGGATAGTTCTTGAATTGACCTACTTTCAAATTGCTTCTCATTTCCCTTCCCTTTTTCCACGTGTATACTCTATCTGAAGTGATCCTAGATGTTCTTCCAGGACTGTTGAGAGGAACAGATATTTCTATCTATGCTGCTATTCGTCAAAGCCCAGTGCTGGGAAAGCTTTCTTAGGTTTTGTTTCCAGCGAACAATACACAGGCTGCCAAATACGTCTGGGCATTAAGGGGGTTTTAAAGACCTTTGAGGTTAAGGCAGTACATTAAAATAAGTACTGAGACAGGTTGAAGTGGCATTCAGTTGCACCTGTTGTTCTTCACTTTGTCCTGATTTATACCTCACACGTCACCTTCTTTCTTCATAAATGATAAGATTTCCTTTGTTAAAATTCTTTGTTTTGATTTTAAAATATTGCATGTTGGTGTTTCTGTTGCCTTTATGTTAGGCACTAATACTTCTTTTTCAATAAAAGGGTCTACTGCTGGAAAAAGGTACTCTCCTCAGTTTGTGAAAGCTGCCAAGTTGCTCCATTGGAATGGACATTTCAAGCCATGGGGAAGAGCAGCTTCATATGCTGAAGTCTGGGAGAAGTGGTATGTCCCTGACCCTACAGGCAAGTTCAGCCTAATCCGCAGACATTGAGAAGCCTATGAAGCAAAGTAGAGTCCGTTTCAAGGACTGATGGCGTTTTATCAGGAAACTTCTGGAGCCAAGCAGAACTTTTGTATTTAGCCAACTTGTATTTCAGAGCAGTCCTTTTGCCTTCTAGAGCACGAGATGAGGCAATAATTCAGGTGCAGTTCTGAAATGCACGGGTCCAAAGGAGCCTCACTTTTGTGACAGAAGATGCTACACCATCAGCACTATAGAAAGCAAGGGAGCATCTCCACGAACTAGCACTTTTATTAGTTCATTTCTGTCTGTTGTGCGTTCTGCTGCTCTTTACTACAAGTCTTCTAGAGGAGAAGCTACAGAAAGAAAACTTTTTAAGAACAAGATACATCTTCAGCTGGTGCTTGCACCATGCAAATCTTGCACAGCAATGTACTGTAATTAAGAGCTGCATGGGTTTTGTTCTGGGGTTTTTTTGTTTGTTTTCTTATCCTGTGAAATTGTTTCCTCAAATAATCCTTTCCTGCATGAAACCTTCTTCCTCCCATTTCTGTGTCTTTCTCGCAGAATTCTGCAGAATCAGAATTATTTTTTGACATATTAGTTTTTCAAGTATTACTTCACTATGCAAAGTGGGTTTAACTGCCCGTGAACACTAAACCAGTTTTTGTAAAGTGGTGGAGAAAACTTTGTTCAAAAATAAAAGCTAATTTTAACATGTTGACTCAGACCTCAGGTACTGGCAATCTGATTCTAGTTTTGATCCATGCAGCACATTTCCTTTGTACTTAAATACAATAGAAATGATTGAAACTAAAATTGTCTCATCTTTGCAAAAGCAATCTCATTCTCAGATTATGCCAACTGTTTATTGTAGGGATCAGGCTGCACAAACCATTGATATGAATTTTTCCGTTATTAAGTTCCTCGTAGTTCTCTCAAGTGAGTATGACTGCTTTAAGTTTTTTCCACTGTGCCTTTCCCAGTCTGATCCTTTAAACTCATCAAGCAGGATTCCTGTGCCCTTTTGCAGTCAGCTGCCCACCCCCTTTTCTACAGATATGTTGTTTTTTTAATAGTTGTAAAGTTTGAGTGGTGGTTGTTAGTATTTGCTGATACATCCCAGCAGCTATTGTGCTAACTAGTCCATTAAACACGGGTTTGGACTCAAGTTTTTACCTGTATTCAGTAATACTGCTTGCAAACAGTCCTCGGTATAAGATGCTTAGCCAAGTCTTTGTGTTAATACAGTGACGGGCTGAGTATTGCATGGTCTGCGACACAGGGCAGCAGAGACATAAAGGGCTCATTTGTGTATATGAATATGGTTTTAATACTGCTTTATAATTTAAAAGGATTTCCAACTGCTTGACTTGTTGCAGTCACTGCCTGTAGTTCTGTGTTTTGTTACCTATCAGTCATTTCTTTTCCTGGGTTTTGATGAAGAACCATTCTTGTCTTGCAGTGGTTACAAGTAACAGTTCAGTTAACAAACTTTGAAAGATTGTACTAGATCAGCTGCCATCAACTTAATGCTGATGACCAGACTGTGTTTTAGCTGGCTTAAGGAAACTGCATGTGTCTGTGCCTGCACTTGGTGCTTTTTTCAACTGCCCAGTAGGACTGTGCCTCAACATATATTTAGGGAAAATACCAAGTATCTGTTGAAAAATACAGAAACCAGACCTTTAATAGGAGAAAAACAGATGCATAGGAGGAAGGTCCTTGGTGTCAGGTGTTTATTCTAAATGCTTAATTCACTGAGCAACTGCAGGGCCTCTTGAGAATTCCCTTGCTATCCCAGTTGTGCTATAGGTCATTATTACACAGGGTAATGTTTTGCTTTAGTTAGCAGTTGTTGCCATGTACAATAGATGTCATCAGGAAATATGTCTTTGTTCAAGAACTTGTTCCCCAGTAAAGACAGATTACTAATATGCCAATATGTACTATACTAATATGCTAATCTATACTATACACTAATAATTGCCAATTACTAACCTTGGTTAACTTTCCCAGTGAAGGTTCTCAATATATAAAGCAGTGCTTAGATAGAACATTTTTGTCTAGCTGAAGTAAGTAGTATTTTCTGGGCAACCTCTACATACGAGAGTCCTACGAGCTTTGCAAAAGCATACTAAAAAGTGACTTAAGTCATATTCTAGTACAGCCTCTGTAATCCTTTAAGAAAAACAAATCTTATGAAAGGAGGATGAAAATGTATCTTGAACTTCAATTCCTTCAACATGACCAGAATTAAATGTTTAACATTGTTTTTCAAAGAAAAAGACAAAAGTTTTTCTTTGAAATACCTTTTTATAAAGCAAAGTGAGCAAACAAACTCAGTCTAATAGGAATTTTTAAAATAGGCTTTAATACAGGAAATAAAGATGCATACAGTCAGTTTCCTAGCCTTATCTAAAATCTGGAAACATCAAGGGAAATACACTATTATATACATTATTTGACACAGCAATAATTGTGAATATACTATTTATGCAGTATTCCTCCGACTTCTGCCACCACCACACCAGTAATGAGTCTCCAACGAGTGTTTTCATACACAATTCATTACACATAGTCTGTATTAAAATCGTAGGCATCATCGTCATCTGCTGTCTTATCCAAGTTGAGCAATAGCGAATTGGAATGTTCGCTTTCTGAGAAAAGAAAATCATGTTAGTGAAACCAATGCAAGTTCTTGAGTACAAGAGGTTATACTTCAAGCCAGGGTTTTTAATACAAACCCCCTATTTCCTTTTCTGAATTTGCAGGACTTGTTTGTTTTCCAAGCTCCGTTTTCCTGGTGATCAGAACTTTGCTTTTCTGCAAGATAGAGAGGTCAGATAAATGCGTTTATTCAGACATCACTAATGAAGTCCTCCATGCAAATAAAACCTAACAGACTGCTGGATAGTGTGGATGTCCCCTTCTGTAGTTGGTCAGGAACACACTGACCTAGAATAACGTTTATTCTTTAATTAAGCAAAAAACCCAATCCTTATCTCCAGGATTTTTCCTGGTGGCTCCAGAGTGCCAACACCTTCTCAGTTTACAGCAGGATTCTGACTGGTTACGTGGTGTCAGGATCTTAACAAGTAGAAGCCTAATGAAACCTGATTTACCTCTTCGACATCCATTTCTTCTTCCGAATTGTTTGGATCATCATCACTTCCTGTGAAATCCTCATCTTCTTCCTGCTCCTCCTCTTCCTTGCTTGTTTCCAAGTTTTCCCACTCTGATGCTTCCTCTATCACTATTGTCCCATTTGCCATACCAGCTGACTGAAAAATTATGCTGTTTGCTGGACTGGGACATTTTAAAGCTGAAACAGAAAAATAGGAAGTGTCTGTAAGTCACTGATAGATGGTACCAGATGTAATGCCTACCCCTGAGAGGACAGGCATTTCAGGTCAGGGCTAGAAAAAGACAGTCCTGCCCCATCCTTTCCACAAGATGCCACTCCCACATAAGCAGGTAGAACAAAAGACAATTCTCTGAGAACAAGTGTTCCCCTAAGGCATCTGGAAGACTGGTAGGAGCTGAAAGACTTGAAAATGGAGCACTGATTGTACTGAGTAAGATGTATTTTGTTGGCTAAATTAGCCATGGTTTATGTGCTCCGCAACAGCCTTTACCTCTGTTTTCTGTTTAGGAGGGTTAGTTCAGATGAGCAGTAAGTTCAGATGAGCAGAAACTAAGAACTAGCAAGGGCAGCTTGTGTTAAGGCAGCACACAGATGCACTGTTCTGTTGCCTCTGAATCCATTTCTTTCTTAAAAGGCTCATATTATTCACTGCATGTTGGCAAAGCTATCACGTAAACCCCAGGAGGACTTTCCTTCAAAATCTCCCATTAAAATGACTACTACCCAGTTTTAATGGTAGCAGTGCATTACAGTTAACAGTCCTACCTTGAACAGTGTTGTTGTTTTCTTCTTCTAGGACCTTAAAATTAAAGCACTCTCGGATTTTGGCTATTTTGTCTTCTGTAAGATATGGTGGCAGTGTCTGAGATTCTGGAGGTTGTGAGTAGTAGCTTACCTTAGCTCTGGGAAAATAAAATATCAGCATTAAAAACCAACCAAAGATAACACAGTTAAATCACTGTTGTTAAAAATAAGACCCAAAGCACATGCCTCTCAAATTTCTCAACCTAACTACTCATTTATTATTATCCATTTAACAGCAGTTAAATAGCTATTTAATTTTTGGCTCCAAAGTTGTCAATAACAGGTTAAGTGGATAGCTCACACCTGAAAGGAAACAGAAATGGCATGCTTTGTCACCACAAATCATCTGCCTGTAAAATCACGAGCTGTAAAAGCAGCTGAATCATTTGAGCAAGGGAAATAGTCACACTCAATTACTGATTCTGAGTTACATTTATTCCCACTCTTGTAATACAGGAACTACTATAAATTCCTACAGAAAATCTGCCACATCTCTGTCCTATGGAAGAGGACTACATGGACTCAGTATGTAAGAGGAAGGCAAATTTCTCTAACAGTTACAGCAGAAGTCAGCAAAGTGGCTATGGAGTAATGTGCAACATGATTTGATTCCTTCCATGTATCCTTCACTAATTTAGGAAGTTATCCATGGATGGTGTTCTCTATATCTGATAGACAATCCATCTGTCTTTAGCAAAGTAAAATGTAGCCCCTGCTGTGCTGGATTAACAAACTAGAAATGGTGAGCAGCATAGAGCAAAGTTCATAGCTTACGTACCCTGTCCAGTCAGAAAGAAGTACTTTAGTGATGTTCTCTATGTCAGGAACACCTCCCTTTTTCAGCATACCCCTTTTCTGAGCCAGTAAAGCTAGAAACTCTTCAGTGTTCTCAAAATCTGGGATACTATAGCGCAAAATTACCTACAGCAGAAGAAAACACTGCGTTCAAAAAGAGGTACCCAGTTTTCTCCTAAGGTTTAGGAAATAAAAAGAGCAAATAAAAGCTGATTGCAATGAGGATGAACGAGTATGAGAAGAGCCATTTTTCTCTTGCACATGGGAGTAACCATTCCAAAGCAAAATACCTACTTCATCAACAAATTCATCTGCCATTCACCCATGGTAGTGGGTGTACAGAGACAGCACACTGGTTTATGAGAAGAGTTATTGCAGAACTGAATGGAAATTAGGCTTAGGTTAATCTGCTTGAAACTAGAGTGAAATCAGAGTTGGATCTGAAGTCTTCACTGTAATAATAGGAAAGAGTCAGACTATCTTCATTTTTCACTCTGATACTGTAATGACATCTTGAAAGAAAGTGTGTTTTTTTTAAATCAGGAAAGTTATAGGGAAAACAGCCTCCAGCTGACAGGATCAAGGCATGCTGCTTCCGCCTTCCATTTGTAAGGATGAAAGATCACACTCTGTGTTGCCATTCTGTCTGATTAGAAGAAAGCAGTGCAAAAGCTACCAGAACTAGCAGAAGTGAAACAAACTTTTGTTAATGGTCTAAGAAACCTTGAGAAGCCAAATGTACTGAGAGATGTGGAAAAAGCTAAGAGCTCACCTGCTGTTTATTGCAGTGACTTAGAATTGCACATATTCCTTCAAGCAGATCTGCTAAGTCTGATTCTTCAGTGTCTATGATACTTCTCAAGGCCAGAGCCAGGGCACTGTTGGAGGGATCTGCAATTATACTTGGACTGTCCAACATCTTTGTCTGTTTATCAACATGTACAATTTGCATGGACCTATTCAGGAAGAAACACAATGTGAGCAGATAATCAACTAAGCAAAGGACTGGTATCGGTGAGGGATGCAAGACACAAAGCTCAGAGTTGGACTGAATCCACTTCATACAGAGTCAGTTTCAGTGCTT
Source organism: Psilopsiagon aymara (assembly GCA_024733675.1). NCBI lineage: Eukaryota > Metazoa > Chordata > Aves > Psittaciformes > Psittacidae > Psilopsiagon > Psilopsiagon aymara. Next base: position 10,935 of record JANRGW010006524.1, read on the forward strand.
TTTCATCATATGCTTTGCTTAGGACAAAAATCTAAACATACAAAAAGAGCAAGTTTATACACAGTGCTCTCGGTTGACAGCTTGCATCAAACAGATCAGTATCTTCCATCCTGGCAAATGGAAATGTGCACTTAGAACTGCACACAGGGGCATATTTTGCCCCAAATGGACGGAAATTGTACACAAACAAACCCAAGGTAATCTGAACACAACAACAAAGAGAGAAATGAACAGCTTTTATCAGATTCAGCTTACTTGGTAACACCTCTTGTTAAGCCAACATTGCAAGCACGAACTCCTTTAAGGCTGTTGATTATGCTGCTCTTTCCCACATTAGGGAAACCTGAAGAAAACCACAAAAATCCTTGTAAGTAAGAAAACTAAGCCTACATAACACTGATCAAAAATAGTTTCTTTCAGGTGTCTTTGGTAAAGTACATCTCCAGTGTGAGATCAGAGTTGGATCTGAAGTCTTCACTACAGAAGTAAGATAAAGTGTGCATCCTCATTTCTCACACTGATAACTGAGTGTAACATCATGTATCAGGTAGGGGGAAGACACCACAAGCTGCGTGATACGTACTCTGCTTCTCTTGTTGCCCTAAGCTGGTGTTATCAGCTAAAGGCTCACACAACATGCCTTTCACAGATCACACACACTACATACATTTAAATGTAACATAAATCACTGTCAACTTTAGTCTTAGATGAAAGTAAGAGCAATGACAAGAAAGCCTATTAGCATGTCATGTGTTAATTGCTTTACCCAATTTATAATACAGGATACCAAAGCTTTATGGGAGAAAGAAACTCTTCGTGTCTCTCTAAACACTTACCTACAACCCCAACCTGAATGGCTTTGTTTTGAGTCTTGCCATACTCTTGAAGAAGTTTCAAAAGGCATTTGGTTCCAAGACATTCACTGGTTCTTGATACATCAACACGTGAACGTCTCTTTGTGCGCTGCTCCTGCTACAGGATTCAAAGGCATAAAAAAAACCAAACCATGGTCAGGAGCTGCTTAGGAAGGTAAATACATATTGCTTAGATTTATCTATCGACTGTAATAATCTCTATTAGATGAAGACAGGCTGAGAACATTGGGGCTGTTCAGGTGGAGAAGAGAAGGTTGTGTGGAGACCTCATAGCAGCCTTCCAGTATCTGAAGGGGGCCTACAGGGATGCTGGGGAAGGACTCTTCATTAGGGACTGCAGCAACAGGAGAACAGGAGCAATGGTTTAAACAGGAGAAGTTCAGGTCAGATATAAGGAACAAGTTCTTTATTGTGAGGGTGGTGAGGCACTGGAATGGGTTGCCCAGGGAAGTTGTGAATGCTCCATTGCTGGCGGTGTTCAAGGCCAGGTCAGATGGAGTCTTGGGTGACATGGTTTAGTGGGAGGTGTCCCTGCCCGTGGCAGGGGGGAGTGGAACTTGATGATCTTCAGGTTCTTTCCAACTCTAGCTTATTCTATGATTCTATGATACTGTGCTCTTTTAAACAGAAGGAATTAAGAAACTGGCTGATCAGTTAAGTTACAATAAAAAAGGTAGCCATCAACTACTAAGAGAAAAAGGAATGTGAAGCAACTTAAAGAGCTTGTGATTTCAGTTCAGGCTTTACTGAGGATTTGTGGTGTAGCCACGAAATAACCATGAACTTTTAGAGGGTAGAACCTTAAACCCGCAAATTTATTCAACTTCTTCAGTTGTTTGAAGGATTTAAAAATCTGGTCTGTGTTGCAGTTTCTACACCATTTTGTGAGAGGGCCTGTTTCACTGTGCTATTATCAGAGCCAAGACATGTGAAGCATCATGTATTTATGTGACACAAATAAGCATCTTCTTCAAAGAGTTGAGACTAGGACCCAGGCTGGTAACCCCTCTATACTCCTTATGAAATAATGTCTGGCGCTATCTTTATTGATAGCCACAATCAGGATGAATGCAGTAGTACTGCCTGCACCACTTTACCTATGAACAATTCAGATGTAATTGGTGCAACCATCCTATTCCTCATCTTCCTCCTTACCATAAGAAAAAAGAATTGCTTTTTCTGTAGTCCAGCATCCTGGGCAAAAATAATGACACGTATTTCAACAGCAAGAATTCCCCAAAAGCTCAGTCAAAGTGCAAAGGCATATCCCAGTCACGGCAGTACAACCAAACAAGGGAAAAAGGAATTTTAAAGGACAAGAATTCCCATTTCTCAACGGGTTTCAACCTGTATGATTACAAGCACATATGGCTTAGCTGTGAGACAGCCTGCAGTGCTCTTACCAGAGTCTTGTCTTTCATCAGCGTTGCTGATTTAAAAGCAACTGTTGGAAACTCCTTCTTCAAATAATTCAACCATTTCTCTAAGTTCTCCTTAGGCACTAAATCTAGAAAAAAGAGCACAGTCCTTTCAGTCCTTTGAATCTTAAATGTCACTGTGTAGGGGAAATCTAATGTGAGCCAGAAACAAAGCTGTATTTTGCCCATTTAGTGTGTTCCTTTATGACAAATAATGTTTGGCTGAAAACTCTAGCAAAGTACTGGATATGCTGTCCAAAGACAACCAGTATTGCAAAAAAAATTGTATTTTCTGCCTCAAGAAGAATATACCAGAATTACATCTTAGGCCTCTGAATCAGGTTTTTAATGCTGGGATCTTCCTAGAAAACTTCATATGGTACAATGCGATGTTCTGTGAAGGATTATCCCATCATCCCTGCAAAGGCTACTCTAATACAAAGTTCCCTTTGCTCTTTTTCACTGCTGGTAACTCCAGTAATACCCAGCCTTTTTAGCTGGTTTCACCTTTTCTGTGGACTCTTTCATACAGCAATGGAAGACAGAAAATACCTCCCAAAACCAAATTTCATATCCAACTATTGCACTCACTCACTGATCCTTAACTACCACTGCCTCAGTGGGGACCAGCATGATGACCTGCCTCCTCACCTATGCTCACAAAAATATTATATAGTAAAATCTTTAACTCCTCTCACATTTGGCTGAAGCTAGCCAATGCCTTCAGAAGTTACTGCAAAAAGAAAGGGGCTAATCTGCATACAACTGTGTGTTGTGTTTTCTTAGCAAACTAGACAAAAGGTGGAGGAAATGGGACCCATTCAGTAGGGCAGTGAGCTCAGAGTTGGATCTTACGTCTTCAATTGAATCTCAGATTCCCTTAAAATCTTCTTCATAGCTCAGGTACCACAGGACCACAGTGACCAAGTAACAGTTCAAAAAACCCTGTGCCTCTTACCAATTTTGTTCAGAACCAACACTAGCTTTTTGCCTCCTCCAGAGCAAGTTACAGCTTCTTCCAGCTGAGGACACCGGCAGCCCATTGGATCTCTTGCATCTAAAACCTCTAGAACCACATCTGAGGCCTCAATCACCTAGGTGAGAAAAGAGAAGACTTTCAAATCAGACATGACAAGAGCATTTGACAGACGCCAACTCTGGAATAGCTGCGGCATACAACAGTTACTGTTAAATTTCACAGAAAGATTGGTGAGGTTCCCTATGACTGTTCTCTTTGGAGCTCCTTTCTTCTGAACTACAAACCAGAAAAGCTGAAGCAAGTGTCATCTTTTTTTCCTCCAAAGGCAAGAAATCCTTAGTACCTCCTTAGTACAAGAGCTTTTTGATTACTCAGTATGTACTGGCAGTGGCCCAAGAAGTCTAATGCCTCAAAGTGCTGAATGTCTCAGTAGCTCACACCAGACAAGACTGAAACCCTCAGTTACTGTTGTAAAATCCTTTACTTGAGAGTTAAATTTATCCCAAGCAACCTTTATACTCTCCAACAGCTGAGCAGGAATGCCAAAAAGGAAACTTTTACATAAAAATAGTTGGCATGTCTCACCTTCCTGAGCTCGCTGCAAAATGACTCCTTTGAATTTTTATCCAGCCATTTGTTAGCTTTTGCTTTAGATTTTCCAGAGGATCCCTGAATGCAAATAAAAATGAAGGGGAATGATTTGAGAATTAGTGCATTATACTTGCATGCTTATACAGCATGAAAATGTAACACATAGCATACTGCTTAAAAAAAGTAGTTTCAGGGTGACTCTTATTGCTTCTATAAGTGTCAAAGAATCAAAATCATACCAGACACCTACCTTTCCCTCTGCTTTTTCCTGAATTTTGGCATTCTTTTTAGCTTCAAGCTTCCTCCTCTTTTCATGCTCTTTCTGTCTGTTGAGCTTCTGCCTTTGTTTTAGTTCTTCAAGCTGATTACAAACAAAACCCCAAGCCAGATAAAACATATTTGAAGGTGGGAAGGAAGATTGTTCTTTCTTCCTATTTACTTATTTCTGACCAAAGCTCCTGAGACAGCTCAGTCAGAAGTCATGGCTGTCCATGTGACACTGACAACTGTTTTTGCATCCTACCCTGAAATGAATAGTTGCCTTTAGCTGCCTTAAAACCAGAAGCCATACAGATCCCAGAATAACAGCTGTGCAGCAAACACATTGAAGGTGAAAAGGGTGGTGGTCTCATATCCCATTACACCATGCTGCAGACAGCAGATCCCTGTTTTCTGTATAATCACATAATGCCAAGACTTAACATTCTGATGGGATATCTGTGTATCTCAGCCCCACAGGCAATTTGGATCACGTCAGAAATGACATTTCCAGCATGTTTACATACACAGGGATAAAATGGGGGTTAAAAATAAAAGAGCAAATTGTTACATGCTGTATAATGCTGGAAATAAATACAGGACCATTTGCAATCAACCATGAATGCGCCTCTGGTTGCACACATGTGCATACCCAAGCACACAAAGCTCTCCTGAAGACAGGAATGGTCCCGGTTCTTGAACTCTTTCCCACAAATGATATTTTACCCTCTGCTTTCTTTGCTCCGCTTCCCGTAGAAGCTGTTCTTTAAATGGGGCAGCACTAGGAACACCGGGATCTTTCTTAGGCTTTTTGCGTCCACGTTTCTTGGCCTCCTTCCTGACTTTTCGGTGGTGTTCTCTGATCTGATGACAAGAACAAGAATATTTTCTCAGTCTAGGGAAAAAAAGGGGGATGTATCCTTCCTATTTACAGGTACAGAGTAAGAATCTTTAAGTTTCTGATTTAGAGTTACGTGTTTTATTGTACAATGTCTTATGACAAAGCTACACTTGAACGTACCAGCCCTAAATAATGCAAAATGCAACGATGCAAAAAACCTACGCTCGTTCCTACATCATCCCAGGGCCAACGGTAACTGGAAAGATAACTCATAGCTACAGTCCAGACTGCGTGGACGTGCTATATAACATCCTTCTTGCGTAAACGTACAAGTTCCTATAGTAACTATATAATAGCTACCTATATACATAGAGCTATATATATAATTTTAAAAACCGCTTTTGCCGCTGAAGCAGTCAGCG
>JANRGW010006526.1:0-39865 GCA_024733675.1 Psilopsiagon aymara
TAGGGACTGTAGTGATAGGACAAGGGGTAATGGGTTCAAACTTAAACAGGGGAAGTTTAGATTGGATATGGGGAAGAGATTCTTTGTAAGGGTGGTGAGGCACTGGAATGGGTTGCCCAGGGAAGTTGGGAATGCTCCGTCCGTGGCGGTGCTCAAGGCCAGGTTGGCCATAGCCTTGGGTGATATGGTTTAGTGTGAGGTATCCCTGCCCATGACAGGGGGGTTGGAACTGGATGAGCTTAAGGTCCTTTCCAACCCTGACTATTCTATGATTCTACGCTGCCTCAAGGTTTCACTTCCTTATTTTTGCTAAAGTGTCAAATTCTGTATTTTGCATTAGTGAGGCTCCTACCTGAGGGCCCACATCTGAGTTAAAAGGAGTATAAACTGTGAACTATTTTTGAGTTGTGAGGTATTTATCAACATTTGGTTTTCTCAGCATCGTCTCTGGAAGGGGGGAGGAAAAGAATGCTGAGTATTACCTATGCATTTTCCTGGCCTGTTGGCAGCTGTAGCTGTGGCACCTCAGAATGATGGAGTCTGTTTCCAGCTCCTCATGAGGGTCGTGTGTTGCTTTCTAGTGAGAAGGACTACAGAATATTCCTGTATGAGTTCCTGGGATTATTGTAGCTTTTAGGAAAGTGTGCAAAATGTCTTGTCAGTTTTCATTTATTTTGTTTCATGTACTGAGTTATAGTCATAGTATTATTTAAACTGTAATTGTAATTTATTGTAGTTATCATACATTTCTTTTTGTAGTAGCAGTTGGTACAGAAGTGCTGATTCCTAATTTGTTTGAGCTTGCTTAACACTGATTTAATGTATGTTGCAGAGGAGGAAATCAGTAATATGAGGCTTGAACTGGAGAAGTATGGCATTCAGATGCCTGCCTTCAGCAAGATTGGAGGAATTCTTGCAAATGAACTTTCTGTGGATGAAGCAGCATGTAAGGAAAAACGGAGTTTTGTTTTATGTGATTATTCAAGTAGGCTTTTTTTTTTTTTTTTTAAAGCATTGGATTTAATGTCCCCTGTTGTAAAACAGTACAGTCCTTTTGATAGGCCTTTTAGAGGACTGGGAAGAGGATTTTTTTTCTTTCCCTTATGTGTTTTTTCGGGGGGTTTGTTGTTCTGGAACACAATGATTTGAGTGGCTAGAATATTGTGCTAGGAAGTAGGCTGGCATTTTTTGTCAGGAACCTATGATGGAATGAGAGGTACTCTGATAGTGGTTTTGCTTTCTGGTTAATTTCCAGATAGTTCTTCTACCTTTCCCACTTAATTTTTCAATTCTTAACAGATCTGTTGTGTTTGGGACTAATTGACAGACTGTGACTTATTTTTCAGTACATGCTGCTGTCATTGCCATTAATGAAGCAATCGACCGTCAGGTTCCAGCTGACACTCTTATGACAATGAAGAACCCTAATGCCATGCTAATAAATCTTGATGATCATCTGGAATCCACTTACCAAAACACACTCTACAAAGCAAAGCAAGATAAGATGACGAATGCTAAAAATAGGGTGATCAGTTCTTCTTTCAAACCATATAGTTTCATGAGTTGCAATTTTGATTGCATTGTAAACTGTCATACACAATATGTATTACAGTCCTGTATGTATAGTGTTATAAGGTGGATTTACTCCTAGTGGTATTTTAATATGTTTCCCAGTAACTTGTCTTTCTGTTGTAGAAGACAGGCAGCAGTTAGCTGTGTTACTCTGTTTAGTTTTCTGAAATACGATAAATACAGAATTCATGCCAGCCTTTATATGTCGGGAATGATATCTCTGTATTTTCGTACAATGTCGATGTGTTTTCCTAATAATGAAATGATGAGCAAAACTGCCTAATGCTCTCGGAAGGAGTCAGTGTTGGTTTGGAACGCTGTATATTAAACCCTTAGCTATGTGTACTGCTTTCTGTGTTCTGGAGCTCTACTGTGAATTCATAGAGAGCCAATACATTGAAATAAGATGTTTCTGAGCTGTCTGTATCAGAGTAGGAGTATACTTACTTAATACTTACTTACTTCTAGAGCTTCTTTTTGCAAGTGTAGAGGTAGTCCATCTATGATCTGTCACACCTTTATATAGATACACAGTTATCCCCCCCTGACCTTTTCAGTGAGAAGGTCTGTAAGGTCAAAGAAGACTTGTAGAAACACTGATTAGTTTGTATTTTGTCTTCAGATTGCCTCAGAAAACTCGGAGAGAGAGAGAGATGTGTATGAAGAACTCCTGACTCAAGCTGAGATACAGGGAAACGTCAATAAAGTGAATAGTAAGTATCATGCTAAAGTAATAGTATGGATTAAGAGAGTACTTAAAACTGATACCTGCGCTTGTCCTCACTTTCTGTAATGCTGACAAAAGTGGAAGGCAGCTCCCTTGGTTTTGTGGGGGCTTGGGTGGTGGTTTTCGTCTTTTTTCTTTTTCTTCCTTTTTTGCTGAGTATGTAGTTGTAGGCTGCATTAATTTTGACTTCTGTTGCCCTTCCTTTTAGTTAATGGACTGTCCATGACACTGGGCCCCTCCTTGTTATCTTGAGTAATGCATGCTATTTCCAACTTTAAGCCTCTTCTTTGAGTACTATTTTGCAGTTGATTTTGGAAGTCTTCTATTTGGATTGCATGCCTAAGTTGCCATGTATCAGGTCTAAAGAGTGTTTCTTTCTGAGCAGTAGGTTATATAAAATAGGGACTTCCTCATTTACTGTTTCTCTGAAAACTCTGCTTTACTGTTTGTTGCTAGCACATGCAGCGATATCAGAGATTGACCTAGCTTTGGAACGAGGAGATGCATTGGCACTGTATGAAGCTTTGGCAACACCAGCCCTTGGGCTCCGAGAATTGCTACGAGAAAATTGTGACTGGTATTTCAAGCAGTTTTTGAGTGATAGACAACAGAAACGGGAGGTATGCAAGTCATGTACAGGGAGTCTTTTCCCATGAAATTGTTCCCTTTGTCCTAAATATTTTATAATTTTGGATGCTGGGTCTTGCTGTTAATCACTGTGTGCATGGAACTGCACTTCTAAAGCAGTAAAGGGGATCAGGTCGTACGTGTGGTATTTCAGCATATGAACTGAGAATCTGGTGAGTAGTTTCCGTCTTCCTGACGTGGCACTGTTTCCAGAAGCTATGTGTATTAGAGTGTTTTAAGGTTAAACTGGGTTTCTTTTTCTTGAGCCAATTAAGGTGAATAAGGTGAGAGCATTACACTCTCCCACTTTCTGTTCTGTTTTGTTTTTCTCAGGCTGGCTTTACAGGTCTTCTGCAAAAGGAAGAGTTGCAGTTGGGAGTGGATGCTGCTAACAGGGCAGCACAACAGTATCAGCAAAGTAAGGATAAGCAGAATTTCTTGCAGCAAAGTGACCATGAATGTGATTAAAAGGATGAGACAGCGCAGTATTTGGGTCAGTGTGGGCATATGTGAGGTCTGTCTTGAACATTTATGTTCTTTAAGCACTTAACAGCTGCTAAGAACACTAGGGAAAGATGGTTGCCCTGATTATTTGTAGTGTCTTTTATCCAGCTCTTACAGTACAGCTGGAGATAACAGCACATAATTTGTAATATCAAGAAACATGGAACTTTTGCATTCACTTTAAATAATCTCTTTTTCTAAAATGCTTGTATGAGTTTTTTGTGCTGTGTACCTGTGAAGGACATCTGGAATGTTTCACAGGGTGTGAAAGCTGACAGTTGACATAAGTCTTCCTTGGTTTGAGCTGCAGAACTTTTATCTGTTTCTAAATATCAGGTAGCAAACAAAATGCAGATCACAATGGATAGATGTTTTTTGATGAATGCTTCTGATAGCATGTGGAGCTCTTCCCTGGAGAAGAATGTTCAGTTCTGGCTGTGCAGGAGCAGTCAGTTCTATTTTTAATAGGTAGAAAGGAGACTGATAGGGATCTGAGGAGAGGGGGTTTAGAATACAAGAGGAAAATAGTGAATGCTTAATAACTAGGAGGCTACCTTTGATGTTTCTTACTTTTTCAGCATGGAAACTCAGCATTTGTTTACCTGCTTGCACTGTTTTAAAGTTAGCCAGTGTGTACCCACTAAAGAAGGCCATTACTGCCTTGAGCATGATAGACACAGGGTAGATATAGATAGGAAGAAAAAAGTTGGTACTCTACATCCATCCATCCAATAATCTGCAGTTATGAGGCTTCTTACTATCAAAAGACTGAAATGGTGAAACAATCCTTTGATTACCAGGCAAAAAGATGAACTGGTTTCAAACATGAGTGTTATCTTAAAGAAGGTATTATGTATTTCAGTTGTTTTCAGTAGTGGAAGACTAACTGGGAAAGTATGAATCAGAAAGCTTTGCTCATTTCCTGCACCTAAGGGAACTAGTTCTTTTTCTTGTTAGGTATCTGATTATTGAGTAGAATAAAAGTGCTGGGGACTCAACTGTTGCTCTTCCTCATTCTTTTTGCTACCTCTTTGAATTTCTAGGGCTGGCAATGGTAGCCAGAATTAATTCTGCAATTCGAATGGGTGATGCGGAGAAGACTGTGGCAGAAATGATGAACCCGGATGCCCAGTTACCAGAGGTTTATACATTTGCTGCAGATCTTTACCAAAAGGAGCTGGCCACCTTGCAGCAACAGAGCCCTGAAGTAAGTGCCACTTTCTTGCTTGCTTCTGGAAGTTGATATGAATCATTGCGTCTACCTTGTCTGTCTTGTAAAATGCGTTCTCTGGAACAAACTTATCTTGAGTCTTCATAGAGCTGCTTTGGTGTTCAGTCTGTTCTGATATGAAGCTTAATGTCTAAATCTTTAAATACTTGGCCCTGTAAGTTTGTGCTTCAGTCTCTTCCCTGTTGTTCTGGTCTTGTTCATGAAACTCATCTTTCTGCTTCTGTGTCATAAAGGTTGTTCCTTTGCTTTGTTGTCTGTTCTGACAGCTATTATGTGTTGATGTGCAGCAATAGTTTGTAAAGAGCAAGTGGAATTCATTTCTTGTCTTCTTTGTGTGCAGGGTAACCTCACCCATCCAGAATTATCTGTTGCTGTAGAGATGCTGTCTTCTGTGGCCGTGATTAATAGGGCTTTGGACTCAGGGGATGTGAATACAGTGTGGAAACAACTGAGCAGTCCTGTCACAGGACTTACAAACATTGAGGATGAGAACTTTCAGAGGTGGATATTTCAGAAAATCATGTCTGTCCATGATGTTGCTTATTCCGTGACTTCTCGATTTTTTGTTTGTGTCTTTTTTTTTTTTGTTTGGTCTTTTTTTGTTTTCCCTTTAAGCTTTATGTTCTTTCTATGTTATTTATTACAGTATGATTTAATCTCCATTGTCTCTTGCATTTTGTTTTTGTAATTACTGTTTCTTACTGGTCTGACTTCTGTGCTCTCTCTAAACACTTTCTCATGGATTTCACACTAAATCTGTATTTTGGTACCATTAGGTTATCACTAATACTATACCAGCTTACCCCACAGGATCCTCATTTGGTGTTTTAGTGCTTTTGCCAATTTGCCTATTTGGATCTATCTCACATTCGGGTTGACCATCCTGCACACAGCCTTTCTTCTTTCTCTTCCCCCTTCTTCTGTTTGTTTCGCTTTAAACCCCCATGTTACCTCTTCCACTTTGTGCACAATTTTCATGCTCTGTTATGCGTTCCCTGGCCAGCTTGTTGCAGTGTGATGTTTGTTGGGTTTGGGTTTTGTTCTTCAACAGATACATTGATGATCTGATGAAGCTGAAAGCTCAAACATGTGCAGAAGGAAATGAATTTATCACATGGAATGATATCCAGACGTGTATTGATCGTGTGAACGTAGTTGTGCATGAAGAACATGAAAGTAAGTTTTTCTGCTCAGTTCATGCTGGACATGTCCTGGCTCATAAGGACTGCTAAAATTAGGTGTTTGTCAGTTCAAAAGGGTATCTATCGACCTGTAATTCTGTCATATATTAGATGTCTAGGAAGTTCTTAGTTGTGAGCAAGAAGGCCTGATAGCAGGACCATTGATTTGAGAGATCAGGCAGTCCAGGAGTATTTGTGATATTGAAATCAGTATCTCCAAACAGTTTATTAATTCTTCCAATGCGAATTTCAACCCTATTTACTGAACAAAATGTGTTGTTTTCCATGCCTAGAATATTTTCTAATTTTGCTTCAAGCCCTCAAATTTAACAAAAACCAGTATTACCAAAATCTCCTGAGATAACTGTAGCCCAGTCTTGGAGTGTTGCATTAAATGCGGGGGAGAAACAAACCCCTTATTTTATTAGAGGGGCCAGGAACAGCTCCAGTCTGGCCATGTTCGATACTTCGAACCTCACTGATCCGGATTCACTGGTAGTGCACTGCCAGCGGCAACTATCAGTCCAGCAGTGTTTGTTATATCAAACCTCACTGGTCCGGATTCACTAATAGTGCACCACACTGCCAGGTCAGTTGTGCTCCTGAACTCTCACGGCCACACTGAGAGATGGGGTCGCGTTCAGTGAGAAAATTACGATTGGTTGCTGAAACAGTGCAGTTTATTGATGCAACGGGTACAGGTTCTTATGGATTGCTGGTGATAAATACTGTCTGCAAAGCACGGGCAAATAAAAGTTGCATGGATACAAGCGCTTGATAAAGTTAACACAGCATAGCTCTAAAGTATACAGGTGACAGTAACTCTATAGCGATTCTAAGTTTTCCTGGGGAAGCACTGGATACAGTGCAGGTCTTACCCACAGGTGTCCCTATGGGGGGGGAAGAGAGGTCCAGTCCGTCGACCGGTCCCAGGAGTCTGTTGATGTTATTTTCCTTGACTCGTCTGTGATGGTATCTTCCCCAATATCCCCCTCTCCTTTGGGTCATTTTATATTATTTTCACCTTCAAGGTGGAGCTTGAGTGACTCTGTCATACATACCTTTATTACCATTCGTGTAAATTTCTCTCGCTTTGATTTAAAGGTATATGACACCAAAAATTCAGAGCGCAGGCTCAGAGAGGGGTGGTCTCATTTTGAAGGGGGATGGCATTGGAGATGGGAGTGTATTTTAGCATGTAAATGCATTATAATGACATTATAAGGAAGCAAAGTTCACACTGAGGGTGGCATTCTGTCAAAAAATGACCGGCTGCTGGCTCAGGGTAGCAGTATGCAGCTTACCAGTTTCTTACACCACCTAGTTCCCATCTTTTGCTGAAGTTAGGACAAAGCGTAACTGCGAGATCTCCACCTTGCTCTACCCTCCACCTGTTAAAGGAACCGCTGTGAAGTGCACATTTCTGGCATACCAGGTGTGACTGCATCTCACCCCAAGAGGCCCTGAGGGTCCGTTTTCCCTTATGTGTGGACAATGCTGCATTTTAAATATAAGCTCAATTCCACATTTCCTAATTAATCTCACATGGAGTACTGCATCCTCCTTCCAAATTTTCTACAGCAGAAGTTACTTTTCTTAAAGTCTGGTTTTCTCTTTGGCTGCAGTCTCTGCCCTGTCCAGGTTTTCCTTTTAAATCTTTGTGAATGTACTTTGGCCTTTTTACCTTTCCAGTATTTAGTGGGAGTTCCAGAGACTCAGTCCAGGATACACCTCTACTCTTATCTGTGTGTAATCTGACTTGCGGATGCACAATAAGCCATCCATCTTTGTGTTGACAACTCTTGTATGTAATGGTATGTCAGATGCATTTCTGCAGAGAGATGAGTTTATTTCCAGGTCTTGTTCTCAGTGCTTTAACTGTAATTGGAGTCTGTAACTGTCTGTAATTGGAGTTAAAGTAGTTGACACTGCTTTCAAATTAAAGCTTCTTTGAAGATCACTAGTGCAATTACTGCATCAAAGAAATATCCTTTTGCAGTTACTTTGATTCAGTCATAAATCAACAGAGATGTATGAAAGTTTCTTTTAAAATGCTGTCTGTTCAACAGTTATGTATTCAAATATTTTTGCTTAAGGCATTTGTTTATAAAGTTATCAGTTTTATACCATTCAAACTAAATTCTAGATACTGGGACCCCACTGTGAAATTATAGTTGAAATGGATAGGTCTGATCTTTTAAGAGGGTAATTACTTTGCTTAGAGTTCATTACGTCAGGAAATTGGAAGCTTTTATTTCCTGGTTTTAGCACTGTGTATGGCAACTGGTTGTTAAACCTGGTATCTATGAAAGCTGAAGCGACTGATAATTGACTTTCTGACAAGTAGAAGAAGAATATGCCTGCATTGCTGTTGCCTTCTAATACAAAATATGACTAAAGTACAAAAAAAAAAAAAAATCCCTAATCGGAAAATATGCAAAACTCCATAGGAGTGAATGCAGCAGGCATGAGTATCAAAATCTGTATACTCACAGAGCCTTATGCAAGCTGAGAAATGTGAATGGATGTTAACTTAAGTTCTGTGCTGCTTCTGGTTACGTCTTTTCTTTCTTTTTGTTCTTTTTTTTTTTTGGTAGTATTTTTGTTGTTAAGTGTCTTTTAGCAGTGATAAAAGACTGGGATTGAGTGTAATGATGAAAATTTCAGCAAAATGGGAAATTGGAGTAATTCTCCTTTCTCTAAGGTGGTATTAATTGACTTAAAATCCAGAGTGGAGGTAGTGGAGTCCTTGAAAATAGCAGTTAAGGAAACTTAGGTAGATTCTTTTGGAGTTCTGTATCAGGTGATTTAATTTCCTATTAATTTTATTTTGGTTTCATTAAGGGATTGTAATTTTTTGTTATGAACAATACTGAAAACTTCCTTCATATCTATTTAGTATGACATTTACTTTTAAGTCATCTTTGTCATATTTAGCTCAAAGCCTTGCATCGTTTGAGGGGAGAGTTTATCAGTTCCACATATGCGACAAATAAAGTTCATGTTTACACTGAGACAGACAGGTGTCTTTTGCTGTTTGTTGGACATAGTTGGTGAGTTGTGTTTCACCTTGAAAAAAGCTTATGCTATAGTGACAGTTAAGTTTTGATTCAAGAGCCTGCTGTCTTGATTAACCTGGTTCCTGGTTCTCAGGATAGACACCAGGTTTCCTGTTTAGGTCATATGAGCAGCTTTGTTGAAACCACAGAAGCAGAGACCCACAGCAGTGTACGCACGCACCAAGATGCCAGCCTCCTGGTGTCTTTTCTGTGACAAGAGGTCACAGCAGAAGTCTGAAAGTTCACATAGACCCAACACCCTTATCCTTTATAGAGCCCCTTATTCTGTTAGAAAAAAAAAAAGGTGCTTAAAGTCTGTAATAAGATCATCTGTTCTTACAGGGAATTTCTTAATTCTTTAGTCTGCTTCCTTATGCAAGGACACATTTTATCTTTTGTTTGTAACTTAGTCTGAGAAGGTCCTAAAGACATACAAGGATGTATTTTCATTTCCCCTATCGTTATTAGTAGTTTAAAATTTAAAAATGCTTTCTAGTGAGGAGCTGAAGATATTGTTGTTCCATGGAGTAGACTTGTCAGGCCTATTTACCTAACCAGCCAGAGAGGATTACTACTTAAATTCTGTGCCCCTTATATCAGTTATCATATCTGCTCTTTGACAGAAGCTGTGCTATCACTTCAGTGATTCTGGTTTTTACAGTATCTTCAACATATATTTTTCCCTAATCTTTGTCCAAATACCATCTCTTCCTTGAGATGTTCCTTCTTTTGTATAACCATTTGTGATTCCTTCCTGTGTAGAAGAAAAAGTCACAGTCTTTGGGTACATTAACTGAGCTTCTTCCTTTCTTCTCTCTAAAAGATCTCTTTGTTCTATGCTGATTGATCCATGATTTGGATTGATGCTTCTTTTAGGCAGGGAATTGAATTAGATTACCTCTAGCATCCATCTCAACCCAAGTTATTTTGTGATTTGCGGGAGATGGTTGCTGTAGGTAGGACACGTTTGATATAGACTCTGTTTGCATTTAGCTTGCTAAAAGATACTTTTGTTTATTTAGCTGAATGGTAACTTTTGTTGTACTTGAATAGTATTCCCATTTCTGGTAATACAGCAGTACCACATATGCTTAGTAAGAGTTTTCCGAAATACGAAGGTACTGTATTTTTAAATGGTATTTCATGCAGATCTTTAGCTTTGTGCAGAGATCTTTCTAGGGAAGCCACAACCTTGGAAAGCTGTAACCTATGACCTCTGTCCATTTGGGCTGGGTAATTCTCTTCTGCCATCTCTCAGCTGGATGTCTGAGGGCTCAATTCTGTTCCTGCATGTGGTATTTTCTTTTTTTTATCCCTCCAGTTGTGCTCAGACATTGTAAGTACTTCAAGATGAAAAAATAGTCTTGCTTTCTTTACCAGTAAATAATATTTTCTGTTAAAAATACTACAGTTCTCAGCTACACTTTCCTTGCAAAGCAATGTTTATGAGTATTGTTGCCCCAAAATAGAACTTTGTATTTTTTCCCATATGCCTTCCTTCCTAGGGATTTTGGCCATTGGTCTTATCAATGAAGCTCTGGATGAAGGGGACACCAGAAAGACTATTCAGGCATTACAAATTCCTGCAGCAAAATTGGAGGGTGTAACTCCAAAGGTTGCACAGCATTACCAGGATACGCTGCTTCGAGCCAAGAGAGAGAAAGCACAGGTGAGTTCAATGAAATGCCCCTCTCAAAAAACCTTTAAATCTGTGTAATGGGCTTATTGCTGGTCCTGAAAGCCAGAAATCAAAACCGAAAGTGGAGGGCTGGGCGTTCTGCATACCATCAACTGAACTTACATGGTCACTTTGGGTCTTTCAATACCAGAGCAGGAGATTTGCAGCCAGACTCTTATGAATCTTCCTGATCTGCAGATAGGTATAACTGCATGAGATGGCTTGCTACAGCTAATTTCTGGTCCAGAATGAGATACAGTATTTCTTTACAAACAAGATCCATATATGTCATCTGTTTTTGCAAGGAGACCATGTTTGTTCCAGGAGTTCTGAAGTTATGAATGTAAGTTTCCTGCAAGCTTAAGTTGTTTTGTACTTTTTTCCCCTTTCTTTGCTGTATATAACTATGACAACATTTAACAAAGAGAAAATTTCTGAAAACAGAAAAATCTGGTAAGTGAAAAATTAGAAAAAAATGAAACAAAATATATGCTACTAGCAAAATTAATGCTGATACCTGTTGTTCACGTGGTGACACTCTTATTGCTAATGATTTTTTGAGCAGTAGTTGCCTTATTTTCCAAGGACTTCTGCCTACTTCTGCATAGTTGCTGCTTTCACTAGCTGACTAAATGTGAAGGTGAAGAGGGGGAGAGAAAGAGAGTGTTTCATATTACGGGTTTTTAGGAATGAGGTTAAAAGAGTGCGTGTGTATGCAAGTGATTTTTGAGTAGTGTGGGTGGGATACAGATTTTTTTTTTTCCCTTATATGTTTATTTTCACAGAAATAGGAGATGTCTCTGCTTCCAGTGCCTTGAGTGTTGGATTTGTTTGTTTTTCTCCCTGCTATGGAGCTAATTGCTCTGTACCAATACAGATTTTCACATTCAGACATAAGATTTAGATTGTGTTGAACAAAGATTTGTTTGTGGGCTTGTTTTGTGACTAAAAGTAAACCCACATGATGGCAATAGTTGAAAAAAACATACACATTTCTGATTAAAATCATTAAGCAACTTCCCCAAGGGCCCTGAAAGGATTAATGTTCTTCAGGAACCCATTGTGTGCTGAAGCGTTTCCTCCCACTGCGTCAGAATCAAGTAATGAATTCTTCTCAGTGTGCATGTAAGCTTGTGCCAGGCCTGATGATAACCTCTCAGTTGGTGTGAAATTACCTTATTTAGGTATATGTTCAGTTTACAGATTTTCCCAGCAGCATAGCAGTATTTCAGAAGTGGAAAGATCTCATTATAAAGTAATCCTGTGGTAGAAATAGTTGGCTGTCTGAAGCCAGCTGTTACTAAACTGGTGATTTCTTTACCTTGGGGCTGAGAGGGATTGTAGTTCACCGTATGGACGTTATTCAGTTGCTTCTGTGAATGGGGAGTGCTGTGATGCATGTTTCTCATATTATGGAGAGAGAGAAAACATAGACTGTGTAGTATGTTACCTTGTGTGAACTTTCTGGGAAGCCTTCACCAGTAAATCTGTAGAGAAAGCACAGGATGGTTTTGGTAGTCTTTGGGTTGACCTCTGCTGGTAGAGGTGATAATAGGTGAAGTTGTTTCTTTGATTATTCTCCTCCAGTACCTGGACAGAGATTTAGCTGTTGCTGGTACTTTAGTGAGGCAATCTGGGCTTTCAGATGAAATCTGCCTGTGAAAGGCATGTTAGTCCCTTGACTGCAATATCACTAAGTTTGTTGGTTTTGGACCTGCCAAACCAGTGGTGAAAATACAGAGGGGCTGTAAGAAATTCTCATTTTCAGTCTGGCCCTAAAGCTCTTGAATGCTGTAAATATTGGCTCTTTTTTTGCAGTGTGATTGTTCTTCTGTACCAGAAGTAAATGTTTCCTGTGATCTGTTTGTATTATGCAAGTTGTTAGAGGCATAGCGGTTGTGTCTTTCAGTAGTTAGCTACAGGAAGCAGTAGTGGGTGGGGAGAAGTTATGTTTGTCAACTGCTGAATCATTGTTCTTTATGTATATTTTGGGACTTGATAAATACTTGTCTCTTTCCTCTTAAATTTCTGGATGTAACATCTGGTGAATTAACAAATGGTTTTGGAACTGGTGCCACAGGCAGGGGGCTGGCTACTTAAACTGTGGGACTTGCTTTGAGAAACCTGGGGGCTGGATGGGGTTTGCCTGTTAGAGAAAGGGAAGAACGTCTTTGGTCCAGGCTTGCTAAACCAGTGAAGAAGGCTTTAATCTATATTTGCTGTGGAAGGAGAACCTCAATCCATCCTGCCTCTGCCAGTTTAATGGTGGTGCCAGCAGGAAAGATGCCTGGAGGGAGATCACAGCCAAGGGGGTCAGCAAAGTCACACCTGAAGAGCAGCAAAAAGGACTTCCAGCCAGTAAGCCAGCATCATCAGGGGCCTGACTGAAATGCCCCCACACCTGTGCATGTAGTAAAACCAAGAGGAGTTGGAGATGTGTTTGCACCTGAGGAACTGTGATATCGTTGGCATCATGGAGATGTGGTAGGAAGCCTCCTATAATTGGAATGTTGGAATGGAAAGATATAGGGTCTTCAAGAAACACAGGCTGTGGAGACAAGGAGAGGATGTTGCACTCTATGTCAGTGTCCATCTGGAGTGTGCAGAGCTTTGCCTGGGGTGGATGAGGAGCCAAGTGAGAGCTTATGGATCAGCATTAAAGGGTGTGCAGGAACAGGGGAAATTACAGTGAGGGTCTGCCACGGGCCACCCAACCAGAAAGACCAAGTAGATGAGGCCCTCTCTAGAGAGATAGGAGCAGCCTCACATTCATAGGCTCTCGTCTTCGTGGAGCACTTGAAACACCCTGTTACCTGTTGAAGGGACAGTACAGCAGGGCACAAGCAGTCCAGGAGGTTCCTGAAGGTTCCTTTCCTCTCTAATGAAAAAGGAGACCTGCTTACTTGGGACTTGGAGAAGGCCAAGGCACTTGGTGACTTCTTTTGCATTGGTTTTCAGCAGCAAAAGCTCTGGCTGCTACCCGAGTTGCAGAAGGTATGGCAGGGATTGGGGGAATGAAGAACTGCCTGCAGTAGAAGAAGATCAGGTTCAAGACCATCTGAGCAACCTGAAGGTGCTCAGGTTCCTGGGACCTGATGATATGCGTCTGTGGGTACTGAGGGAGGTGGGGATAAAGTTGCCAAGCCATTATCCATCATATTTGAGAAGCCGTGGCTGTCTGAAGTTCTGGCTGACTGGAAAAGTGGAAATATAACCCACTCTTTTTGAGAGAAACAAGGAAGACCCAGGGAACTACAGGCCAGTCAGTCTCACCTCAGTGCCTGGCAGGGTCATGGAGCAGTTCCTCCTGGAAGCTATGCTAAGGTGCATGAACAATGAGGGGGTGATTGGTGACAGCCAGCATGGCTTCATGAAGGGCAAATTGTGCCTGACGAATTTGGCGGCCTTCTACAGTGGGGCCACAGCATTGTAAGGATGGATAAGGGAAGAGTGTTTGTGTCATCTACCTGGACTTGTGCAAGGCATTTGACATTGTCTCGCATGGCATCCTTGTCTCTAAACTGGAGAGGCATGAATTTGATGGATGGACATTTCAATGGATAAAGAATTGGCTGGACAATGGTAGTCAAAGTTGTGGTCAACAGCTCAAGTTCAAGTGGAGTGCTGTGATGGGTGGTGTTCTTTAGGAGTCGTCACTGGGACTGGCTGATGTTTAACATCTTTGTCAGTGACATGGATGGTGGGATTGAGCACCCTCAGCAAGTCTGCTGATGACACCAAGCTGTGTGGTGTGGTCAAGGTTCAAGGCCAGGTTGACGAGTCTTTGAGCAGTCTGGTCTAGTGGAAGGTTTACCTGCCCATGCAGGGGGTTTGGAACTGGATGAGCTTTAAGGGCCCTTCCAACCAAAACCGTTCCTTGATTCTATGATTTCTTCGGATCCCAGCCAAAATACAGCATACTGTGTGATCACTGCTCCTTGATGAACAATCTTAACGCAAAGGCTTAAAATGTAGCTTTGGCTGTTGTGCATGTAAATGCAGGCATCATATGTGCAGGGCTTGTGAACTTCGGTGGATAGGGACAAGAACAGCCTGATGTGTGATAAGTTATCTCCGGGTTTTTAGCTTCTGTGCACAGATGTGCATCAGCAGTTTTTTGTTCCAAGAACTCTTTGTAGCCATGTTCTGCTGAAGGCCTAACTTGTGTTCCTGGAAAGTCATGTCCCCTCAGCATCTAGGGCTTTAGGACTTAACTGGTACAGCATCTTGACCTTGTGTTCTCTGTGCTTGTCACAGTGATTCTTGTTGACAGAATTTGTTCTTTGTTGTTTTTTCCTGAAAGGGAAACATAGCAGTCTCTGCTAGTCGCAAATAATCATGTGTCCTTGTGCTGGAGTCAACTAGAAACACTGAAATGTTTCTTACTTGCTTTGATATGGAGAACTACTGTAATGGCTATTGTTGAGTGTGGGTTATTTTGCTTTGCAAAAATAGCAATACCTTTTTCTTCATGCTGTGTGTATTTTTCTCATCATATTTTCTTCAGGACACGCAGGATGAAACAGCTGTACTTTGGCTAGATGAAATTCAGGAGGGGATTCATAGGGCTAACAAGGACACAGAAGAGTCTGAGAGATGTGAGTATTGTTGCACAATACTGCAGTTAATCCCCATTATCAACCAAATGCTGGTTACTTGAGGAAAGGTGAGAGCTAGAAAAGTCATGTAAACCTGTCAAAGGAGATCGAAGGCACTTAGGTTCTCCTGGTGTAGCAATTGTTGTTTGAAGAGTGAATGTCACATTCTTCAAATATTAAATTTCTTACCTTTTGGGGGGAGGGATATGCTATTTTTCCAGCTTTGCATTTGACAGTATTATCAGACAAATCTCTATCAAATTGTTGGTCACTTGCAAATTATTGTCTGTGACTGTGGGTGGATAGTTATGAGAAAGTTCACCATTTAAATAGTGTTTTCTGGTGTGAATTTTATTTTGTTTGTGTGGCATCCTTTTATTTTGGTTCTATTAAGTATTTCTAGACTACCTCAAATCTTCTTCTATACAGACAATATTAAAAATCCATGATATCCACCTTTGCTTCTTAGCACAGTTTGCATGTGAGCTTGCCCACCCATTGTTACATCCCAGTGTTTGTAATGATGTTGTTTCTTCAGAATCAGTGAAGTAGTTACTGCTCTTTGCTTAACTTGCAGCAGTTGGGGTTTGTTTGCTGTTTTGTTTTCCTGGCAGAAGCTTTTTCTTTAACAATGCATGAGAGTTTTCAGAGTTGTTTTGTAATACTCTAATGGCCCGTAGTCTGCATATGCTGTTCATTTTGCTGAGTCACGTGTTTCAGAGAGCTTGTTTAAATACTTTTTTTTAATATTGCATTTTTCTTTTTACATTTGCTCTAAATCTCTTAATTTTCCATTATATTCAACATTGGCACCTATCAGCTTGTTTGCTTTAATACAATGTTAGTCTGGTTGTTTTCTCTGTTTATAATTGCCTTAGGTTTCTCTTGGTTCTGTTTTTTTTTTCTTTTTTTTTCATTCCTGGTGTGCTGATAAAATGTTTTATTTTCCACTTCCGAAACTTCTAATTTGTTGTTAGGCTGATACTTACAGAAGTTATCTGAAGATGAACAGTCAGTCCCTTCAGATTTTTTTTTTGAGTAGGCAATTGTACTGGAAACTGCAAAGTTTAATCTGTGTCTGGAATTTCTCTGGTACCTTCTGAAATGGGAATTCCACACTGTGGAATCTATCTTTGAGATTTTCCAAACATGGTCGGACAAGGTTCTCAGGTTAGCCAGCTTTGAGGATGGGATTCAACTAGATTGCCCTCCAGCAGGACTTCTTAGTATGCAGTTTCTGGCACAGCTGATTCCTCAAGTCCTTGCTCTGCTGGTGCAGAAATAAGCTTGCTTTTATGTATGTGCCTTGTCTATTTGTACTCCTTATTTGTCAGTGTTTGAGAAACAAGAAAAAACAGCAGGCTCACAAAAAGCTTTGCAAGGAAAGGCAATGAGGTTGTTCAACTCTGTGGCCTAGTTCGGTTATTTTTAATGATGTGATTTGGTCTGTGAAGTTCCCTGTCAACTGCCTTTAAAAAAAAAAATAAAAATGCAGGGGGTGTTAGGCCAGGCTTTACCTGTTTGTTTCACTGTGCCCAGCAGCACCACTGCAATTTTGTCACCGTTTTCCCATCCATCAAGCAGTTTGACAAGGCAGCAGCTTGAATGTCATGCCAGGGAGCGTTTGGTCAAAAGCAGTGCCCTTAAGCCTGAATGAGATCTTCAAATACCCTTACCTACCTACCTACACATGAACAGACTTTTTTTTGCAGCCTTACCTAATCCTGAAAATGACTGTATTTTGTGTTCATTGCATCAGTGCAGTTCCTGTGCTCTTGAGATTATGTCTATATTTGACGTGCACTTCTGAAGTAGCACATCAGTGATGCATTGTGAGTTTTCTTCTCCTCTGTCCTGTCTACTCTTGATCAGGGTTTTGACTTGCTTACAAACTGCTCTGTATTTTTTTCTCTAGAGCGGATAGTACTTCTTGTTGAAAAGGCCCCTTTTGAGTTGAGACTGGTTCTGCCTTAACTAAATCAGTTGTGAGAGTAGGGCTAAAGCATTGTATGTTGCTGAGAAATAGTGGTGGTTAATCAGCACTGTACTGGAACTCAGATTACTTGCCGTCAGTTGTGGTACCACACATGGTTGGATGCTTCTTACTGAAGAGGCCTTTCTCTATACTACTGCAAGTTGCCTGATTGTATTTATATACACTTAAATTTTTCTGTATCTACACACACATCAACTGTAAGTATGTGTTCATGTTGCCTTACTCAGTATTGTTGTTCTGTGTTGCTGTGCATCACTGAGTCCCTGAATGCCAGGTTAACCTGCTTCCTTGTGTTATCAAAGTCTCCTTAGGAATTCTGGCCATTAATGAAGCAGTAGGCCATGGTGATGTTAGCCAGACTCTCAGTGCCTTGCGTTCCCTGGATGTTGGGCTATATGGAGTCACTCCGGAATGTGCTGAGATGTATCAGCGAGAGCTATCAGAAGTCAAGAGAAGAAAAATGGTAGCAGGTAAACCACAAGTAGCTGTTAGTGAAATAATTTCTAGATTATTTGTATGTGGAATCAGAGCCAGGAGTAAAAAAGCCTCTGGGAAGAAGTCGTGTGTTACAAGTGGCAATTGTCGATGCTTTGTGAACTAAGGTTAAAAGACCAAAAAAGGTGAATAGTAGAACATTCTCCACTTGTAGAATTTTGTTTCGGTAGTTCTCATATGAGGTCGTTAGGGGCTCTGAAACCTTCCTTCTCTTGCATGGAGGAAGGAGCATCTGTATATGTGGATTTCCTAGTTATAATGATTTTATGCAGGAAAGATAAGACATACGTCCGGTTTTGAGACTTAAACTGCAGTTTCTGCTCTTAGGGGGCAATGGCAGTGAATGGGTGAAACACTGGGTGAGAGGAGGCTATCATTATTATCATAACCTGCGGACCAAAGAAGGAGGATGGGATGAGCCAGCAGAATTTGTGCAAAATGACACACAGCTGTCACGGGAGGAGATACAGGTAGGGTAGATAACATGCTCTTTTTCTGAAAAGCTGACGTCCCTACCATTTGCATCCTTAATGCACTTCTAAGAGAGAATACTTCAACACCATAGTCATGTTAACAAACTTAGCAATTCATTTATTTCACTTAGCATCATCAGATTGTGTGTTAAAACTCCTTTTCTTATTTCTGAAAAATTTATCCTGCTGGTAAAAGGGTACAGGACCATGGTGGTGCTGCTTATTGAAAGGCAGCCTTGAAGTTTCTCTAAAGCACAACATGGAAAGCTGATGTACCATCTTGTTTCTTGTATCTCCATTGGATGATGTGGTTTAGCGTGAGGTGTCCCTGCGCATGGCAGGGGAGTTGGAACTAGATGATCTTAAGGTCCTTTCTGACCCTAACTATTTTATGGTTCTGTAACATTAATCCAGAGCACCATATCTGGAGTCACTGCGGCATACAACCGTGAGCAGTTGTGGCTGGCCAGTGAGAACCTGATAACAAAACTTCAGGCTTGCTGCCGAGGATACCTTGTTCGTCAGGAATTCAACTCAAGAATGAATTTTTTGAAGAAGCAGGTCCCAGCAATCACTTGCATTCAGGTAGTGATATCCTTTAATTATGTTTGAAACTTGTTCTCTGCAATTGTTTTCTGTGCACAAACTTGCTGACAGTTTTTGTTCAAAGTAAAGCACACAATTGTCTTTGCTTCAATTTGCAAAGTATCTAAAGGCATTTCCTTTTACCTAGGAGTTTTTGTATATTATTTATTTTTCAATATAATACTTAATCAGGCTTCTGAGGCAAAATTAGAGAGAAAAAATGCATACTTGAGGAAGCTTTACCTATTATTATCAGATTCTGTGTTTTGGGAATAAGGCAATATGAAGTGTGTCGTATGTCTTTGTGTGATAATACTGTGTGATAAGTTACTGCTGTGATTCCTCATGAATTGAACGGAAACAACATGGTTTTCTGTATTCCTGAGTAAGATTATTCTTCTCTTCAAATTTGTCCAGGGATTTGGAGGATTGAGGACCTAAAAGAAATGGTGGGAAAATTCAGCACGAGGTTGGATGGATTTACAGGAGAACAATGAAAAAATCTCTCTCTGGTGTTGTAAATGAAATGCGTGCAAGTGAAATCCATGCTTTGCACCCTATTACCCCTTTCTCATTTGAGTAGCATATGTGTGTTTCTGCCTAAGTAGCATATATATTACCTCTGCATATACATTTGAGGGAAAAAACAACCAAACCACAACAGACTCCCCAGAACCACTCCTGGCTCATTAAGTATAGTCCTACCCCTTGCCTAACTTCTTTTGCAAGTGTTGGTAGCAGTGAGTCTGTTTTCAAGGCTTATAATGATATATCGCTCTTTTCACCAGCAGCAGCATCAAACTCACGATCCCCATGTACAACAGTCAGAAGCTGAAGAGCAAAAAGAAGCTCAGATTTATAATTACTTCTCTTTGATTACAGAAGTAAAGTCAGTGCACTTATTTTCTGTTTTCAGTCCCAGTGGCGTGGCTACAAGCAGAGGAGGGCATACCAGATCCGTTTGGATTACTTGCAATCACAAAAGGATCAAGTAGTGAAGGTAGTGAAACCTCCCTGTTGACCTTTTTGGAAACCTTTTGGGAAGTGAACCTTTGTAGGAGAGGATTTTGAGTATCTTGGTTACCCTTCTACAGATTCAATCACTGACCAGGATGTATCAAGCCAGAAGACGTTACAGAGATCGTCTGCAGTATTTCAGAAACCATGTAAGAGGCTCTCTTGTCAGCTACTAAATTCATTTAACACTTGTACAATTTCCAGAATGAAGTCAAAGCTTTTTCTTTTCTTTTTAATCCTAGATAAATGATGTTATAAAAATTCAAGCCTTTATCCGAGCAAACAAAGCACGAGAAGACTACAAAACCCTCAGTGAGTATTGCCTAGAGGATAAAACTTATGCGCCTCAATTCTCTATATGCAAGGGATGTTGCTAATGTAATCTACAGTATCAAGACAGCTTTAAAGAGTAATTGGGTTGAAGTCAATAGGGCAGTGTGGAGAGTAGGTGGTTTTGGAGGGTGATGGAAAACCTGATTCCAGCTGCTGCTTTTGCTGCTGAAAAATAGAACCATAGTTCTGGAGTTAACTTTGGCTGTGTGGACAGTAGCCTGATACTGACTTCATTCTTTACTGTTTGCTTCTCTTGTGTTTTACTCAAAAATTCAAAATGTCAGAATCTATTTAGGCATGGTGGTGCTTATTTTATGCTGTCTGCTCCTTAATGTGCTGTTTAAGCGTAGAAAGGTGCATATTTACTCCTGCCTCCTGATGTTTTCTTGTCTATTTTTAGTTAATGCTGAAAACCCACCTATGGCTGTGGTTCGGAAATTTGTCCACTTGCTTGATCAGAGTGACCAAGATTTTCAGGAGGAGCTTGAGCTAATGAAACTGCGTGAGGAAGTTGTAACTTTGATCCGATCCAATCAGCAACTAGAAAATGACCTCAATCTCATGGACATCAAAATTGGGCTGCTGGTGAAAAACAAAATTACACTGCAGGTAGGATATATGCTGGTGGGAGGCTGTCTACAGATTGAACTGAGCCCAGCATGGATACCTCCTGGACTTGGATGTAGTTGCTCAGGCCCAGTGGAAAACATTGCACTAGACTTGGAAGATTTTACTCCCAGTATGTTCACTCCATTCTACTAATTTAGTATGTATCCCTAGGAGGAAGACTGTAGGAGGAGAAGAAACAAGCCCTGAAGCTAAAAAAGGCAAACACACACCAGACTGTCTTGACCTAACGAATACAACAGATTGTGTGTCTGCATGCTTTTGAGAACTGTTTCATTGCTTCTCTGTAGTTCATTAGGTGAAATGGTGCAAGCTTGCAGTGAGAGAGTGATTTTGACAACAGGGGACATGGTCATGCCACTTGGTGTTTATTGTTTAAAGGAGGCCCCCTCTATTACATGGCTGATACAATGAATTTTACAAAAACCGCCTAACTGTTGCTGATGCAGCATTGCCTTTTCTTCAAACTGACATTCTGGTCAGCTTTTCATTTCATCCTGGGTGGCATGGCACTAGGCTCCTCCCAGTATAAAATCTCAACTTGTATAGTGAAATCAATCTTGGAAGGAGGCAGCTTTTAAGCTGGTGTCGTAGGTGAAAAGTGCTGTTGCTGTTGGAGTATGTAGAGGTAGCAGCTAGCTGAGTATGAAATGGGGTTTTTAGGCTTTAAGTCAAGTTTAAAAGGGAAAACATTTTCAAGCATCTTCAGAATGCTACCAGCTCTGATAGTCACTCTTGGCAGCAATAATAACCCTTCAAGGGTTTCAGATAAATCCAAGAAGTTAGGGACAAAGCAGAACATGTACCTAGAGTCAGAGAAATTGCTGCTATAGTAAATAATGCTTCACTTTAATAGCCCCACCCATTGCTTGACCCTGCCTCTCCATGTCCAAGACATGTTCTCAGATACAGCTCTTTTCCAGTGTTGCCTGTTATAAAATACTTAAGAGTGGAATCTGTCCCTATTCTTTCTTTCCAGGATGTTGTTTCTCATAGTAAAAAACTTACCAAGAAGAACAAGGAACAACTCTCTGACATGATGATGCTGAATAAACAAAGGGGAGGTTTGAAAGCTTTAAGCAAAGAGAAGCGAGAGAGGCTGGAAGCTTATCAGCATCTGTTCTACTTACTTCAGGTAAGGCAGCTTCTAATGCTGCTTTGGTAACCTCTTGCCATAGTGGCTTATATGTGTTAGTGCGGTTTTGGCTTACATACTATAGTTTTGATCCGTTCTAGAGCTCAGTGGCACTGGCCTGTGTGGACATGCACACTAAGTAATTTTTCTTGTTGTTGCAGACTAACCCAACCTACTTGGCCAAGCTGATTTTTCAGATGCCTCAAAATAAATCCACAAAGTTCATGGATTCTGTCATCTTCACACTGTATAACTATGCATCCAATCAAAGAGAGGAATACTTGTTGTTGCGGCTTTTCCAAACAGCATTGCAGGAAGAGATCAAGTACGTGGTAGCATACAGCACATTCTTGCTGTTGAATCAGTTTTTATGTTCTATCTCATGCTAATATGCAGATAATGCTAACCTGTCCCTTCATTGTCCTGTTCCCATTTCTTATTTGTTCTTAACATAGTCTGTAAAAGAAGAGTCTAGTATGTCCATTGAGGATGAGGGATTTTTACTTCAGTTAAGATTTCACTGCTCAATACAGCAGCTACTTCGATGTGAAGCGATCCTAAAATCCAGTCTAATCTAAATTCCCCGATGTCTTTTTATGCATACCTCCAGCAGACTGTAGACTTAGCCTTTACACGACAGGGAGAAAGTTAACACTAAGCTTTCTGGATTTCTGAAAGCTGATGAGGAGGCTGAAACTGAGAAGCTTTATTGTATGGTATTCTTCTGTCTAGTGTCAGAGCTAGTACTCTGGCTATCCTTGGGCATGTTTTATTTGATAGGTTGGGCCTTAGGAGTTTCATGTTTCTTATGATGCAGAATTGCATAACTTGCTGTGAAGTAGAATGTGCAATAAATTTTTTGAGGAACTACTCTTTAAGCATCCTTTGGAATGCTTTTTAAGCATGAAGATAGTATATGCCCTGAAACAGATAACTTCTAAATGATTCCCCCCCCCCCCCCAATATTTTTTTCCCTTTAAATTCATGCTTGGAATACTGGTCCTGGAAAATGTAAGGACTTTGTCCACTGCTGCTGTATTCTGCATGGTGGTATACTGGGAGTGGCTTTTGTTGTTGATTGCCTTTTTTTTTTTTTTTTTAATCCCAAATACTAGAAGAAGCCTACTGGATTTTTTTCTCTTCTCTAAATAAAACATGCTGTGTTTTGTTTGTGTTTTTGAACAGTGCATTCAATTAGAGTTTACAGTTCCATTTGCAGCAGTTGTCATCACTGTGACTACTGGCAAATGACACTGGAATTCCCAAACAGAGGTCATAAGTTGCTTGCCTTATCCGTCTTGAGAAGTCTTCCAGTATTGTTCTTATACAGTGTTGTAATTTATTGCTGTATTGAGATTCTTAGTACAGATCCATCATCTGTTTTGGGAGGGTGATGGTCGTTAACAGTTTATGTCTAAGAATGTATCTAAAGCTGACAGAATTATGCATAACTTCATACTTCATACAGGCTCTTTCTTCTTCAGATCAAAAGTAGACCAAATACATGAAATTGTGACTGGGAATCCTACTGTTATTAAAATGGTGGTAAGCTTCAATCGTGGTGCCCGTGGTCAGAATGCCCTGAGGCAGATCCTGGCACCAGTTGTGAAGGAAATCATCGATGACAAATCACTCAATATCAAAACTGATCCAGTGGATATTTACAAGTCTTGGGTTAACCAAATGGAGTCTCAAACTGGCGAGGCCAGGTATAAGAACTGTTACTACTGTGTTTTTCTAAACAATGATTGGCTTCTTTGCACTACTTGGTTAATCATTTCAAATCGTCCTTAGCTTCACTGCTTGTATCTGTCCCAGCTGATACTGGCTTTTCCATCTCCTCAAAATGGCTTTCATCCCAGAGTTTTAAAGATCATGTTCTGGAGACAGTGCTGAGGGTATTGAAAGAGAATCTCATTAGGAGATGGAAAGAAATGCTCTCTGGTGTTTGTTTATGTTGTCTTGAGAGTTATCTATCAGATGCCCTCTAACCTAAAAGGGATCATGGTAAGAAAGAGGTATTTGGGAGCTGGTTCCTTGTCAGTCTCTGTTCCTGTCATTTATATCCCCTGCAAACTTAGATACTGTTTGCAAGGCAACAAAACTTCTGCTGGAGGAGAAGCATGACAGTGCAGTTCTTTTAATTCTAACGTCTGGTTGTCAGCCACTGCTGACAGCTGGATTGTGCTTGGATGGCTTTGCATCATTCTGATTTCTTTTTCTTCCAGCACATATGATTTTCAAAACCTTGAGCTTTCTATTGTGTTCTGTTGTGGTGGTCATTTTGAGCATACTTAAAAAAAAAAAAAAAACCCAAACAAATCCAAACCAACCAACCAAAATGGGTTTCCCTATTCAAGGCAATTTGCAGTCATGTGTCCTGCTATGCACCTCATTCAGAATTCTGAATATGTTAAAAATGCAGGCGAATATATGTGTTCAGGCCTTTCTCTTTATATGAGATTTAAGACATGCTTTTATGAATTATCTGTCTTTACTGGTACCCTACGCAGTAATTTTAGCTGATAAGGAATACATAACTACTCATTTGGCACTGCTTCCTGCCAATAGGATTTTAAATTGATTTCCATGGATACTGTTCTAGCTTCTAGTTTGTATCCAAGCTTTTATTATCTTATTGTTCAAATGTGTAGCTTGCTTTTTCACTAGTTTATTTGCAGCCTGAAGTACAGCTGCAGCCTGAAGCAAAACTTTGGCTCTTATGCATGTGTGCATGCTGTAAAAAGTACAGTTTTGAGTTAGCTGTGCCTCTTCTCTCAGTGACCTTTGCAAGGGAGAGTAGGATTAAAAGCAAGAAGTCTTCAGCTCTTCCAGTGGACTAAAAGGTTGACTGGGGGCAATGCACAGCTCTTGGCAGCCAAGTGAAAGTGTGTTTCCACATCAAGCTAGAAATTCTTGAAGTATGCTACACTGAGGAATGCTTGCCTTCACATGTTTAACTTTTTCAAACAGCAAACTACCATACGATGTTACACCTGAACAAGCTCTAAATCATGAAGAGGTGAGGAAGCGCCTGGATGTCTCAATTAGAAACATGAGGACAGTGACAGACAAGTTCCTGTCTGCCATTGTTATTTCAGTGGACAAAATCCCGTGAGTCTGATGTATCACAATATTATCTCTGAGAAGTTGGTGGTGGGTTCGTGCTTTCAGCAGTCATGTTTGACCTTTTCTTTGCCCTTTTCTCTCAAAGCTATGGAATGCGTTTCATTGCCAAGGTCCTAAAAGACTCCCTGCATGAGAAGTTTCCTGATGCTGGCGAGGATGAGCTTCTGAAGGTGAGGCTCTGAACACCTTTGTGAGTGATGGTCAGACAGATTGACTGTGGTGAGCATATTAGGTGTATGTGTGGAGAGGAGTGCCTGTAAACCTATATGAAGTTTATCTGCAGCTAGAAAATGTTTCACTTTGGGCTTTTGATTTTTAGCTTCATATATGTCATCTGAGACGTAATACATTGTTCAGGAGGAGGTATCCTGTTATTTCTTCTTTGCTTTTAATATCTTGGGCATTTGGTCGTTCAGGTTTCTAGACTTGGGGTACTCTTGCTCCTAGAAAGTAAACCTTGGTTTTGCTGGTATGGTCACAGCCAGCTGTTCCTTTCTTGAAGAGACAATGTCAAGTTAAAAAGGCTGTATGCAAAATTCTGATATTCCAAATTCCCTTGTCTGTAATGCTGCTGTCAAAATATCCTAGAGTATGTAGAGAGGTATTTCCCATGATGTCTAGTCAGTTTTATATTTTGCATTCCATTAGGTTTGCAGACCTAAAAGGATCTCTAACTATTCTGTCATCCTAATAACAGGCACTCTCAGATAAGTATAACTTTTTGGGGGGTTTTCACTGAAATTTCTTTGAGTTTATGGCTTTCGGTAATTGTGAAGGCCTTTATATTAATGAATGCTTTGTTTGTTAATAAAATAAAGTTTGGATTTCAGAATACTTGCCAATGTCTCTTTAAACTTCTCTGCCTCAGCTTCATTGCAGAGTAATTACCAATCTGAATGCTGTTTTCTTCTCTCTTCTAGTTCTGTGCTTTCCCATTCTGAGGCATCGATTCTTTCTATGCAGGTGAATTAATTTCTTCCATCTGTAAATTTAGGTGGAAAGCTGCAGTTTTTGTTAATCCTTGTGGAAAGAGTGTATAACTCTCCACCTGAAAGTCAATGCTGAAGTTGTGTGCAATGACTACTTTAGTTTTTAATCTTTTTTCTTTTCTTTTTTTTTGCAATCAAAGCTGCCCATGTGGGTACCCATTTACCGCTGTTCTTCCCTGAACCTTTGAAAGTTTTGAATAGTTTCTTGCATAGATGTGTTTTCTTATTACTGGTAGTAAACAACTTTGACTGCTGTGCCATGACATAGTCTGTGAGAGTAAAGCAGGGGCTTGCATGAAACAAAACATGACCTCAATGAAAGCAGTTAGTAACTTAACTTCTGAGGCTATTCAGCAATGGCTAGATTTTCTCTCTCTGTTTTCAGCTATTTGTTCCGACCCTGATCACTTCTGTGCATTTAAATTGCGTGGCAAGCAGGCAAAGCAGAGATTAAGAGACCAGGCCCTCTGCAAATTTCTGTGAACCACTAGAAAATACTAGAGTATGTGGTATGAGAGCTGTCTCTTTACATCAGCGTGTTGGGTTGATTCTTTTTCATTGTTGGAATTACTGTTGGCAAAATATCAAGTGCAGATCAGAAGTATATTTGTGAGCATATGGATAATGTGACATTTTAATTTTTAGTTCCTCGAAATTTACTGCTGCTCACAGTTGACTAGGTAAATTGGATTTTGAAGCACCAGATTCTGTTTGTCTTCTGTACTTCTGATTTTCTTACCTCTGGATTATATGGTTTCTGAGTTACTGACTGGGAGTCTGTGACTGAAAATGTTCCTGGCTTATCAAAGAATTATTCTGAAAGAGAAAAGGACTTTGGAGAAGGAATAGAAAGTAGTTTCCTTAGTTCATCTCCTTGGTGTGCCATGCTTCCTCACCGTTTTTGCTTTGTCAGAGTTGGCAGCCAATTCTGCATGCTTCTCTAAGAATCAGCTCTTGTTCTTAAACCAGCTGTTGTTCTGGTTCTTCTATTCCATGATTGTTCAGCTCTCTGTTAGAATAACTCAGTTATATTTAATTCCCCTGATAGTTTCATTCTCGTATGAATAGTCCGTTGGTAGGCTTGTAATGCCTTGTGTCCATACATTTTTTGTTTTTTAAGTTGAAGTTTTAAATCTTTATGCGTAGGATTTATACACAGGAATATCTGCTGCTGTGTTGTCCTGCAGCTAGTAGTGCTCAGTCTTCCCTCTTGGTGTTGACCTTTTGACCATCATTTTGAGTCTTAATGATTTTAATTTTTATTTTAGAATTTTATTTATTTATTTTGACACTAGGTTCTTTGGGATAGCGTGTGCTTGTACACAGCAGCACAGCAGAACCTTTACCCTGGATGGGGTCTTTGACTTCCAAGAAAACAGTTTATCAGAGTAGTTTAAATAAAATTTGGTTGGGTCCTATACCATTGTTTCTTAATGTGTTTCTTCTCAACTTTTCCCAGATTGTTGGCAACTTACTCTATTACCGCTACATGAATCCAGCCATTGTTGCCCCTGATGCATTTGACATCATCGATCTTTCAGCTGGAGGTCAGCTGACTACAGATCAACGCAGAAACCTTGGTTGCATTGCAAAGATGTTGCAGCATGCTGCATCCAATAAGATGTTCGTGGGAGATAACGCGCACCTCAGCATTATTAATGAATACCTGTTGCAGTCATATCAAAAATTCAGGTAGAAGACCTTAGCTAATTAAGTTAAGAAGTTTGGCAGAGGGAAACATTGCAAGTAAAAAGGGATTACCATACATTTTAAATATTATAAATTTAAGAGATTGCATTCCAAGCTGGAATAAGCATCAGTGACAAAGGCGGATAAAATGTGCCTGGAATTTGTGAATGATACATTGTATGTTAGTGAGATTGAGAAGTCAAGTATTGTGACTTGGGAGTTTCCAGAATAAAGGTTGTCTCTGCACATGCTTATTGTGATACTTTAAATGTGGGCAGCTAGACTGGACATAGATTATTCTGTCCCATATGAACCCTGGCTTCTCATGAAAACCCAGTGTTGCTGAGGAATGAAGCAGTTGGGCATTTAGATGTTCATATAGCTGAAGTAAGCTTTTGTTCAAGAATTGTCATCATACATCTCATGTTTTGGAAGAGAAGTAGTGATTGCTAGGAGCAAGGGGTGTTACTGCACTGGAGGCAGGAGGATGAGTGAACAGGCTCACCAGAGCCATAGGCCAGTTCTGTGAATGCTGAAAATGAGCCGGAGTCGACATAGCCAGTATCAGTAATTTAATTTACTAGGTTATTTCTGATGTGTTAGACTAGAGCTGACAAACTATAGTATGTGTTAACATGCCATAGTTTAAACAGAGACTGCACTCAGGATTGTCATAGGGAGTTAGTGTTCTTGATACATCACAAGACGCTTAGGCTCATACTGATTCTTCTTTTCTCTTTCTTTTTTCTGAAGACGTTTTTTTCAGTCTGCCTGCGAGGTTCCTGAATTGCAGGATAAATTTAATATTGATGAATATTCTGACTTGGTGACTCTCACTAAACCAGTTATTTATATTTCTATTGGTGAAATTATCAATACTCACACTGTAAGTATACAGTTGGTCCTTATATAAGTGGTCACAGTTGCTCTGAAAATGCTGCTTCTGGCTGAAAAGCTGAGTTACCAAATACAAGGCAAAAAGCTATCTTTTGAGCATAGTGTGCTAAAGCTTGTTGGTTTATAGAATTAAGTAATTCGCTTGTGGCTTCTGTAAGTTTCTTTTTAGAGTATTTGAGTATGTGGTAATGGCATAGCTTTGAATGTTGATATTGCTGCTTTGAAGTTCAGTGAAATAAGATCTTTTCTAAAAGATACCAGCTCAAAGTAATGTTATTTTACTGTGTAGAAAAGGATGTACAATTAACAATGTAAATGTTCTTTTATGTTCATTTAGTTGCTCTTAGACCATCAAGATGCAATTGCTCCTGAGCACAATGATCCAATTCATGAGCTGCTGGACGATCTCGGAGAGGTTCCTACAATTGAGTCCTTAATAGGTGGTCTAGTTTATTGTACTTCATTATGTAATATTACCTTAAATGATTCGAAGTGCAGTAAAGAAACTATGTAAGGGATCATTAGACGTCATTGGGAGGATATGCTCTGAAAAGCAGCAGTAGATTTGTTGTAGTGTATTCCCTCTAACTGCAGAATTTTTTACCCTGAAAAAAATGGGGATTCTTTCTTGTCTCACCATTCCCATCACCTCACCCCACTTAGAATTTTCTTGAAGATGTATGGATATTTTGACATGTTTTCTTGATTCTGGTATGCTGGAGCCTTTTCTGTTTGTGTATGTGTCCTAGCTTGCTTGAAAAGATCTCTGTCCTCTGTTGTGGAGATCAGTATGCATTATTTTGGAGTGGTAATAAGTGTATTAAATGATGTGTGTCCCTATAGGGATTGTTGGCATATGGACAAATACCTTTCTTCCCCTCCTTCAAAGTTTGTTTTTCTAAACATTAAGAATTTTATTCTTGTGTAGCTGGGAGAGGAAGGAACTGACTTCACTAATAGCTGAAAGTTTTCTAAAAACCTGAGCTCTACTTCAAGATTCAGCAAACACTGGAAAATTGCACAAGCCTTTATAATTTCTTGGTTTCTATGTTGCAGGTATTTGAAGTGTGGAATCTGGGGGAGGGGTGTGGTAAGAGTTTTTTGAGAGAATCCTTGGACAGCAAAATACATATCTTGAAATTGGTTGATGAGAAAGATTGGAACCTTTTAAAGGAATGATTGCTA
The DNA here is from genome assembly GCA_024733675.1 of Psilopsiagon aymara. Taxonomy (NCBI): domain Eukaryota; kingdom Metazoa; phylum Chordata; class Aves; order Psittaciformes; family Psittacidae; genus Psilopsiagon; species Psilopsiagon aymara. The sequence continues at coordinate 29,728 of JANRGW010006526.1, forward strand.
GCATGCTTTCTTCGAAGTACTGGCAAAGAGCAGTACGTAAGAAGTGTTACCTGAGTGAATCTAGAGCTTGAGTTTAACTAGTACTTACCTTCATTCCCCATTTCATTTCTCCTGTGTGCATTGTGTTGATGTGGTTAATACATCAGAGTTTAATCTTCCTGCAGCCCTTTAAAAAAGAGGCAGGAGGGGAAGCATCCTAACAGCTGTTCTGATGAAAGTTCAGAACAATTAGGGGAAGAAAATTTCCTTTTGACTAGATAGCTTACTTTGTTTAATAGGAGATGACAAGCTTAGTTGCCAGCAGGGGCTTCACTCTTAGCTTGGAAAATTCATTCTAGTGAGGACATGGTCAAAGAGGCATGGTCATGTTTTTATTTATTAAGTATTTTTGACAGGTCAGCTACTTTTTTCAGTAGAGTGAAATGCTGAGATACAGTGTGGAATACACCTGTCTTTAAGGCGTACAAGCTAGTGATTTTGTTGTGCCTTTCTGGCCGCTGTATTCTTTCAGGTTTGTGAAGAAAAAGTTTGTAACATAAGATAATGATTTTAAAATTTGGTGTTGGCTTCTAAAGCATCCTTTCGAAAGTAGGAAACAGTGTTTTTTTTTCTGTGATCTGTTATGATGGGAAAAACTACAAATCTCTTGTAGTCAATGATGTAAAAAATATGATTTAATCTATAAACTCTTTCTGCTTGGCAGGAGAAGGGTCTGGCAACGTTAATGACCCCAACAGGGAAATACTAGCAAAGACTGAGGTTTCTCTTACCCTCACTAACAAATTTGATGTTCCTGGTGATGAGAATGCAGAGATGGATGTGAGGACTATTCTGTTGAAGTAAGTAGGGGGTAACTGTCCGATTTCTCAAGAGAACGATGAACCTGAATTTTCACAGTTAATCTGCATGTGAAAATAAGCGAGTGTAATTTGAACAAATGTGGGACTGTTACTCCAAGTATGCTGAACTTTCAATGGCTGTCAAATTTGTTCATTGTTAGTTCTTCACCGCTGTTGAATTTGTCATTCTTTAAAAGTCTATTTTGGATGGTTTTGAAGCGGAGAACTTCCTAGATGTGAGAGAGTGACAGCAGCAGTTGGATTTGCCTGCTGGTGAATTGTTTGTAAAGGTCATCTTAAATAATCCGTATTGATCCTCACAATGGAGTGTTAACTCTCAGGTCTGTTAATGTAAAGCTTAGATGATTCAGTCTTTGTGTTGCTTATATAATGCCGTGTGCAATGTTTTCAATAGAATACATGCAATATATGGAAATGTTAAGGGTAAATAAATATTTAGTGTATGTGAATAACACCCTGCTGCTAAGTTTGCTGGCTCCTGCAGTATTAGTTTCTTTATTCTGTTGCTGCTCTCCCCTTCGTTTATGATGTGGTCCCATTCTGTCTGCACTTGCTAACCTTCAAACTTGACTCCTACTAGATGAAAATAATATTTTTGAAAATAGATGTGCTATTAGACTAATACCTATTAGCCCTGACAGAACTCAGTCTAAGCAAGGACATTAAGGGCAACAGGAAAACTTCTGTAAATACACTGGGGTAAAAGGAAGATGAGGGAAATCATGAGCACCTGCCATAAGGAAACAGGAGACCTAGTTACCTGGGACATGGAGAAGGCCAAGGCACTTGGTGACTTCTTTTGCATTGGTTTTCAGCAGCAAAAGCTCTGGCTGCTGCCCAAGTTGCAGAAGGCATGGCAGGGATTGGGAGAATGAAGAACTGCCTGCAGTAGAAGAAGATCAGGTTCAAGACCATCTGAGCAGCCTGAAGGTGCTCAGGTTCCTGGGACCTGATGATATGCGTCTGTGGGTACTGAGGGAGGTGGGGATAAAGTTGCCAAGCCATTATCCATCATATTTGAGAAGCCGTGGCTGTCTGAAGTTCTGGCTGACTGGAAAAGTGGAAATATAACCCACTCTTTTTGAGAGAAACAAGGAAGACCCAGGGAACTACAGGCCAGTCAGTCTCACCTCAGTGCCTGGCAGGGTCATGGAGCAGTTCCTCCTGGAAGCTATGCTAAGGTGCATGAACAATGAGGGGGTGATTGGTGACAGCCAGCATGGCTTCATGAAGGGCAAATTGTGCCTGACGAATTTGGCGGCCTTCTACAGTGGGGCCACAGCATTGTAAGGATGGATAAGGGAAGAGTGTTTGTGTCATCTACCTGGACTTGTGCAAGGCATTTGACATTGTCTCGCATGGCATCCTTGTCTCTAAACTGGAGAGGCATGAATTTGATGGATGGACCTGCTTTACCATTCACCTTGGAATTGCTGCTTCTGTGGTCCACATGGCAGTACTGGGGCTGCCTTGGAATATATGGGGTAACATACTTGTTTGACAGGGCACTGGGAAGCAAATCCTATGTATTACATAGATGAACCTTTTAGGGAACCTGTTTCTGATAAACTGTCAAAGTAGAGTGCTTCTCGGGGAACTGGTCTGGTCTAGCCTATGACACCTAATCTGTCAGATGTGATAATCTGACTTTAGGTAAATTGGTTATGTTGGTATTGCAGAATAGAGGAGTATTTAAAGTCTCTTAGTTTAAAAGCTTTTCTCCTATTCTTCTTGATTTCTTTGCAGCACAAAACGTTTGATTGTTGATGTAATCCGCTTCCAGCCAGGGGAGACGCTGACTGAAATCTTGGGAACTCCAGCTACCTCAGAGCAAGTATGAAGTTGTTTACCTGCATTCTCTCCAGATTAGGAGATTGTCATCTGTCCATATATTTGTGGGTGTTAGGAGTCTGCGTTTATGTATTGCAGTGAAGCTGTCTCCACTGATGTGGAAGCAAAGTGTAGCAATAATAAGGAGGGAATACACTGGACATACATTGTATGTGTGAACCTTACCTCACTGATAGTTGCTAGAAACTGTTTGTCTGCACAGCTGTTTTAAATGGCAGGTAGGCTTCTGCTGCTTCTTGTACATGAAATGTGCTCATCAAATATGATGGATTCAATGAAGTCATTACAGAAATGACCAAGCAAAATTCCTGTTGTATATTGTGCTGGAGGTCAGAAAAATCTGTTTGTGGTTCTTTGTCACCTTACCATTGATCTGCTTTTGAACTTGTATTTTTTTGCCTTTTTTTTAGGAAGCGGAGCATCAGAGGGCGATGCAGAAACGGGCCATTCGTGATGCCAAAACTCCTGATAAGATGAAAAAATCTGTGTCTGTGAAGGAAGATGGAAACTTAAATCTTCAAGGAAAGAAAGATAAAATCAAGACAGGCCTGAAGAAGTTGACAGAACTGGGGACAGTGAATGCTAAAAACAAATACCAGGAACTAATCAATGACATTGCAAAGGTATGCCCATCTGTGGTATTCTAGTGGTCACAGTGAAGTTTTCTCACTGTTTGCAGTGTTGTGAAACTAGCATTGAGTTTTCAGGAGGAGTTTTGTAGTAATAATTTAGAGGCATGAAGCTTCTACCTTTTGCCACTGTGTTCCCACTTCTTGGCATTTGGAGGTCCTTTGTAGGATGTTTGAGTTTTCTAAACTGATTTGTGTTGCCAGAATCTCTGGCACCTTAAGAAAAAACTTCCTATCTTGGAGGGGAATTCCTGATGTGTGACTTTTTTTGTTGTTCAAGTAATTTAAACAGGGTCTCTGCATACCTCTTCACACAAGGAAGTTTTGCCTAAAAAGATGCTCTGTCACCGTAGCAGCATACAACAGTATTAGATCACTTTTGCAAGTTTTCATCAGATCCCTCTTTCATCTTTTAGGTATTTAAATAAAAATAAGTGTATTTTATATCACATGTTTACCAAAAACCTGTTTGGGAAATGTTGTATATGTAAAGTGAATAAATAATCACCTTTACCAATCCAATTACAATTAGTTGAGCTATCGTTATCTTACTATCTACAGTTTTTTGATACATAGTGACTTCATCACACGATATATTTGTTCCAGCATTAAGGTAGTGTACATCTACATGTGGCTGACTGATAAAGATAAGAAAGTCTGTGCACTTCTGTGGTTTAATGCTTGATTTATAAGATCCTTTTCCTACCCAGAGATGGCAAAAATTGCTTCCTTCCTTTAAATCACATACTGTCGGTGCCCACTGTAGTCATTGTAACTAGGACAGCATTGGAATTTGAGAAAGCAACAAAAGGTTCAAATGAACTGCTGTGTATACTTGGTTAGTTCCAAAAATAGTCAACACAGATAAGTGGTGACACTTAAATGGGGGCAAATGCAACTGAGAGCTCCAGCTTGTAGCATGAAGCAAGACTAAGCAAAATCAAATGGTGTGTTTCAGATACTCTGTGTTCTGGGCTTGAGCAACTGGAGACCTCAAATCACTGTTAAGTCTCTGCTTGTCTTTGTGGTGTAGGATATCCGAAATCAGCGTAGATACCGCCAGAGAAGAAAGGCAGAGCTGGTGAAACTGCAGCAGACGTACAGTGCGTTGAACTCCAAAGCTACTTTTTATGGGGAGCAAGTGGATTATTACAAAAGCTACATCAAAACGTGCTTGGATAACCTTGCCAGCAAGGGCAAGTAAGTGTCTTGGAAACCATGCTGTGGTTATAGAAGTGCTTTCTGCAGGAAACACATGTAGGTTGTTGCTAGGAAGGATTATAATGCCATCTGCTCAAACGACCTTGGCCGAGCTCTTTACTGCAGCGATAGTTATAGGGAGAGGGTCCTGGCAGTGCTGGGTAAATACAAGTGGAGGGCAGTGCCTGAATGGAGTCAGAAAGACATACTTGAAAGCATTTTGATCCCTCTGGGAGAGGGGAGTGTGGAGTGTCGAGAGAAAATGAAAGCAGGTGGTTCAGATAATGCATGTGCTGCTCAGTCAGTCTGTCCTGTCATCACGTAGGAACAGAGACTAAAAATGACAGTTACCTACAAGGAAATCATTGGTCACCAGTTGTTCTTTATCCCAAAAAAATATCCTCCCCAGGGAGATCTGGGAAGAGCAGCTGCCAGTGGAAACTAAGGCAAGAAAGCTGTAGGGTAATCTCAGACTTCTCCATGTCAGTTGTCACCAAATCCCCTTTTGCCTAATGATAGGTGGTACTGGTACCGCTTTTTGTGAAGTACCATGTGGTTACATCTGGGGGGTGAGGAGGGGTGTTGGTGTTTTTATCAGCTGCATTGGTCACCATTGATCAGCTATACTGGGTCTGTCCTTTCATCCAAATAGAATTAAATGTTTGCTGTCTAAAATCTTTTCATTTGTTTGACTGATAGTCTTGGGGTTTTTGGTTTCTTTTGGTTTTGTTTTTTTGTCTGGTTTGTTTTTTCCAGAGTTTCTAAGAAGCCTCGGGAGATGAAAGGCAAAAACAGTAAAAAGATTTCTTTAAAATATACAGCAGCTCGACTTCATGAGAAGGGAGTGCTTTTAGAGATTGAGGACCTGCAAAGTAACCAGTGAGTATCTTTTAAAAACTCTTTAAAGCTGAGTAAGCTTCTCAGAGGAAAATGGTACATTTGAGTTCTTGTCTCTTTGAAATGGTTTAGGTGCTGGCCATTGAGAACAGAAGCTCTGAGATATGTTTGAAATTGTGACAGGTTGCTTTGTGGTTTTGTTCTTGGAAATTTAGCATTGTTATAGACTTAATTATTAAAGCTGAACAAATTGTTCTCTGCAGTCTAGGCTGGCACCCCTTGGGCCAAAGACCCCTTGCTCAGTGATTGCTTTGTCACTTCCCAGTTCTCCTTCCCTCCCCCCCTTTTGTTTTTGTTTTGTTTTTTCCCCTTAAGTGGTGGGAGCAAAGTGGGGCTTTGGTTGAGAAGTATGGGATTTAAATGTGACATCTTCTTCTCACGTGCCACTTTCCTGCCACCCCCCAGTCATGAAAGGGCACCTCCTTGGTTGAATTGCTACTATGGTTAATAGCACTCACTGTTGAAAAATCAACTTGATGGTAGCTTTAGTTTATCCAGCTATAGCTTGCTAACCTTGAGAACTAGGTGTGTCTTCTGTGGAATATAAGAAAGTTGCCTGTTACTGGAATTTTTTTTCAATGTAAGGATTGTATTTTTGTACTTTGTGCACTAAATGAGGCATGGATGTGCAGCACCGAAGTAGGCTGTTTAGACTGCATGGGCTAAATTTCCAGTTATGCTTGTGTGAAGGTGTGATCCACTGGACACAGAATCTGCAAGGCTTCCATTTATTGTTAACGTTGAGTCTAGTTGGCTTTTAGAGTCTTGTTCCAAATGGGAATATAGAATAGAAGAATATAATTCTTAGAAATCTGTTTTCACATTTCATCTTGTATATTCTCTCCCCATTTCAGTAGGAAGTACATGCTCAGTAATGAACTGTGGTTTTAATTTCTCAAATTTCATAGGTTTAAAAATGTGATATTTGAAATCAGTCCAACAGAAGAAGTAGGAGATTTTGAGATAAAAGCAAAATTCATGGGGGTACAGATGGAAACCTTTATGTTACATTATCAGGTAAGAACTGTCCTATTAGTGGCATATAAGCTTCACTTGCAGGCTCTTCATCAAAATAAAAATCATATGTTTTCTGCCTGAACAGTCTGAAAAATGCTCTCAAAACCAGCTCATCAGTTGCAGGTGAAACAAACAGATGCAACACAGATGTGGTATGGGATTCAGACTACTCTTGTTTCTTTACTAATGAAAGACTCATGTCAGTCTGTGCTCCTAGTTACATCTGCACACAAAACTAACACATGCATTTTCATCAACTTCCTGCTGCAGCAGAGAGATCAGCTGGGCCTGGGTGCGGTGGCTTCAGCCTCATCTTATGTTGGTATTCTTCCTGCCACACTACACTGAACAGTTTCTTCAACTGTGCAGTTCTTGGGAGTCCTCAGCCTTTACTTAGCCAGGATACCAGAACAGACACTGACTGACCTTCTCCCAAATGGTTCCCTGGTTGTCTCCCATGCCAGCACTGTTATGCCTGGTGTCTCTGTTCTCTTAATCTACTTTTGCCTTGCATATCCCCTGTCCAACTTAGGAATCGTTGAGTTTGTTAGTTGTGGATGCCGCAGAAGTCTTGAAACAGGTCATATGCAGGAGTATCTGGAATTGTTGTTAAGTATATGCCACCTAACTGGCTGCTGTGAGGGACAGTTGTCTCACACATGCTATTTGTGTGCTCTCAGGACTTCCCTAGTTCATTCTGGTCCCTATCTGGTCATAAATTTCTTGGTTCAGGGGGCTACCCAGGGTCACTTGCTCTTCAGGCACAGGTGTTGCTATACCACTATATCTTGGGAGGTTTACACTGGATAATTAGGAACAGTTTCTTCAGTGAGAGAGTGCTAAGACATTGGAACAGGCTGCCCAAGGCAGTGGTGGAATCACCATTCCTGGAAGAGTTAAAAAAAAACAAAACATGTAGATGAGGCCCTCAGTGACATGGTTTAGTGATGGCATTGACAGTGCTGGGGTGATGGTTGGACTTGAGCTTAAATGTTTTTCCAACCCAGTTGATTTTATGATTGAGAGGCCAGCAACAAGGAAACTGCCATTGGTCATCCAAGTACAGCATTAATGGTGGCATCAGTAAAAAAACTTGTATTGCCATTGCCCGAATTCTTACAAAAAGCAGCAGAAATAGCTTTATGATTGTTTACTGTGGTGTCACCCAGGCTGGACAATTGCAGGAGCCAGATTTGGATTGCATACAAAGTTTCTCTGCACGACCTGAACACCGCCTTTAATGTACATTGTTCAGTAGAGGTCTTACTGAAAGAAGTACATTGCTGAGATAAATCAGTGAAGGAGTCCTATTGCTCTGTCAGTTGCATTGCTGACAAGAACAAAGTAACTAGAAATACTCCCTACTGAAATGCCCAAGAGACTGAATTGGCATTGTGTACGTAGTGCTAACAGATGCTGTGACTTTCTCTGCCCTAGACTGCAGTGCTCCAGACCACCTCTCTGAAACCAGACACAACTTAGATTTTTTAGAAAGCAATACTGTGGAATGTTGTAATGCTTCATGTGTAGATGATACAGTTAGACATGTAGGAAACCCTTTCTAAATGTTACGACTTTATGGGTATTGTGGAAATGAAAAGCAGGGAGGTGTCTAGATCTGAAACTGGCCTTTTTTAGAATGGTCTTCTATTTCTGCCCTCTTTTTTTTTTGTCACTGTTTTTGGGTGTTTGTTTTTTTTTTTTTTCTTTAAAAAAAAAACATTAAAAAATTTAGATCTTGGGTGTCTTAGAACTACTTTATTTTTCATGCAGTATGAATGGGTCTTTAATAAATCTCTTGTTTTTTAATCTTGTGCCATGTACTTTGTGATAGATGTTCCTCAAAAACCTAGTTACCAGAGAGTCCCATATTCTCTATAAACTCTTGAGGATTCCTTGCTCACAAAGGTATTCTCTTTGGCAGGATCTTTTGCAGCTGCAGTATGAAGGCGTTGCAGTCATGAAGTTGTTTGACAGAGCGAAGGTGAATGTCAACCTTCTGATCTTTCTTCTGAATAAGAAATTCTATGGGAAGTAACTGTCCTCTGCCAGCAAGTCTCTGGAAGGGGAGAGGAATAGAAATCTGCATGTCCAGTTATAGTGTGACATTGCTATGTATCAGTATATGCAGATGCCATGCTCAAATATATCAGATGTATCACGAAGGAGGACTAAGAACCTCTTGCAAATTATCAACTCTCATTGAGTCTGCAGGGAGTTGGTTTCTTGTTTATTTATAATCTTTAAAGGTCCCCTGAAAAGTAGTTAATCTAGAATGTATTTTTATGTGGTGCTGGGGATTAAACTAATATAAGAGTATAGTTAGGGCATATGGATGCTTTATTTGCCTAATAATGTGCTTTGTGAGGTTTGAATGTTTGTTGCCTGTGTGTAGAACTGTACAGCTGTTGGTTTGCCTCGTCCTGAAAGCAAAAAGGGTTGTGGATTGTATTTGGACATTATTCTTAACAGCGATGACCAGATTAAGAAACGGTCAAGGCCCATCTTACCCATTGGTTTGTATCTTGCAGTGGTGGTGGTGGCCAGTTCCCCAGATGGAACCACTGCAGTCTAGGGTATCATTAGTGGTCATAGATGGTCACTGAACTATTCATGAGTATTTACTATAGCCACATAGAATAACTTTAGCATGTCTTTTTCTTTTGATTTGTTTCTGTTTTATCACACTCTAATTTACATACAGCCCCTTAAACAGGGGGACCGTGGAAGGTATTTACTAGTACTTGCAGATGAAAAGAAGCCTTCTGGGGAAGGAAATTTAAAAATTTTAATTTTTTTTGAGACATTTTAACTTTTAATGTTGTTGCAAAGTATTTGAAATGTAAAAATAACTTTTTTTTCCAGTTTAGAGCCATGTTCTGTGTATCTGTATCTGATGCAGTATGTTAGGCTCTACCTGCAAACTTGTCTAAGGAAGAAGACTATTTTAAATAGGTTAGCTTTTATAAAGTTAAACATTTCTAGCTATCCTCAAGTACCCATTTCTTTACTCCCTTGGTTTTGTTAGGAGTTTTTGTTGGGTTTCCTTCCCCACCATGGGGTGGTGCTGCCTGTTCAGCTGTATCTAGTAAAAATGGACACTTCCTTGGGGAGGAACCACCAAAACAAAACCTGCCCTTTAACTTCAGTGGCTGCTCCATCTCTCCCCCAATTTTTTCTTAAAAGTTTTTTTTTTTTTTTTTTTAAAGGGACATATCTCTTAATTGCAGATTTCAAGTTAGTCACAGGTCACTAGTGTTGGTTGTTCAGATTACTGAGTTTAATTGAACTGCTTTATCTCTGCTGTACCCTGTGCTATTTCAGCTTAGCTTTTTTTTTCTCATTAAAGGCACTTGTAGTATTTGAAATGTTGACATGCTTCAGGATAACTTTTCTGTAGTTCTCTCAGAAGCAAATACTTTCTTCAACTTGCAGGTGTCAAAACTGTATTTAAACATTTTCAGGTTAGTGCATGTGCAGCTGAACACAGAGACAAACCGCATACCAAAATCATAATGTTCATGATGGGCCCTCATCTGGCCCAGCCCTGACCGCACTCCCCAGCATGGTGCCACCTCAGGCCAGCAGCTGAGCCCAGGCCCCTTCACAAGCTGTGCCCCTGCTCACCTCCCCAAGCTCTAGCTTGGCCACTCTGCTGAGTCCATGCCCCCTGCAGTGCTGTGG
>JANRGW010006529.1:0-36123 GCA_024733675.1 Psilopsiagon aymara
ATAAAGGGGGGGGGGGAGGGGGGTGATTTTGGTTATCTTACCAAAGGGTGCAAAAAAAATCCTAATTCAGCCCTGGGAATCCAAAGCTTAAGGATACCTCATTTTAGTGCAGGCAAAGAGCTTTCATGAGTACATTTCAGGTGCCTTTAGGTTATGGGTACTCCAGAGCACCAAAGGAACATTCTTTCTCCTTCCTGGTTAGTGTTCCAGATCAAACAAGACTAAATAAAAAAAAAAATAAAAAAAAAAAAAATAAAAAAAAAACCCACACAAAAACAAACAAAAAAAACCCCAAGCAAACAAAACAAACAAACAAACAAACAAGCACACACACACACAAAAAAAAAAAAAAAAAAAAAACACAAAAAAACAACAAAAAGGCAAAAACCTAAAAAACAACCCAAAGTGAATGCCTCATCTGTTGCTGTTCAGGGTAGACAACCTGAAGCAGTCCTCCACAGTCCATTCCTCATCCAGCCAGCTGTGCTGGCAGCAGCAGGAGGCAGAACAGCTGTGAAACAAGAGTTGACACACTGTGCACAGTGCTGTTCTGCGGCCTTCGGGCGGTGTGCGAGCAAGAGGACTGGCACTGAAATAGATGTGCATTACAGAAAGCTATCTGCTTGTGGGAAATCTATTCTATTATGGATTGGTTTTCTTCCAAATAATTCTGTATATTTTTAAATGTGAACTTGAAATTAAGAGTTGGATTTAGGCATAAAGAAGGACTAAAGAATAAACTGATACATGTGTCATACTTTTTTTCCTAAATACATTTAGTGGACTTATTGCTTTTGAAGAAAGCTTGGCTGTTTCTATCAATTAGCTGTTGTTACTTCACAAACCTGAATTACTTGGAAGTTTGCTGTGGTGCCTATTAGAAGCATTGCGTGTGAAAGCCATAGGCAGCAGAAAACTGCAACATAACACAAGATGTGGTGTTCAGCTATCGTTTAACGGGAGTTGGAAGCTGAAAGACCACAGAGAAAAGAAACCTGTGACACTGATAAGGCTATTGATTATATTTTATAATTAAAAGCAGATTTTCCATTTCCTTTGATCTTGCCTGATCACACCACGCTTGATTTCATGAAGAGAGTAAGGAGAGTGCATGTGAACAGAAGTTATTACAGTTCTGGGACCTTTTACTGAAGGTACAAGCAAGGAAAAAAGTTTTAAAGAAACTGCTGAAATTTTGTTAATAGTAAACACGTAAAGCAGAACAACGTTATAAAAGTTTGCTTCAGTTAGATGCCACACTGCTGTTTATTGCTTGTTTCAATGTAACAGAAAAAAAAAAAAAAAAAAGATTAGGAATATAGAGTTGGTAGGGCGGGATTTTTTACTTTTTTTTTTTCTCCCCCTTGCATAATTCAGTTACTATATGTGACAGCATGCAATGGGTCAGGATGTGATTATCAAGACTCATAGTGTTTGCACATCAGGAAATAGTTATTAGCTTTCTAAAAGCAACCGTGTTTTCCTATTTTTATGAAGTTTGTGGTTAAGTAGTGTTAGGCATAACAGATTGACTATTTTATACAGTTTTAAAATCAAAATTCTAAACTACTGTCTTTTTCTAGGTTCTTCTCTCCCCAAATAATAATAGCATTCATATGCTTAACATTTTATATTTACAGAATTCAACACGCTCTCACAAATGCCCCTTTGTGCTACCACATTTATTTTAGAGATATAGAAGAGATACAGAATATGCTCAGATGAGCAATGTTTAAAGGAAGTATTTTTGATCTTGAATGTCAGTTATATGTTTCAGTCACTCTCCGGTACTTAAGTATGTGATCTGCCCTTTTCCAAAAGTTCTGACTTTTCCATATTTGATGATGAAGTCACTGGGATCTGAGAATATCCAGAACTTTGGAAATCAAGCCATTTGTATAGGTGAGTAATAGATATTTATGTCTAATTTTCAGCATTTGTTTTTACATTATTTTGCCAAATGTCTTGACCCAGGGAGCAAGGGAAATCAGTGCATCAGGGTCATAAATTAATCTCTTCATGCCCCCTGCTTTCAGTAGCAACTTGTAAATACTTGACTGCTTATCTTGATATTCATGCCCAAGTGCCATGTCATTAATTTTTTTTTTTCTTTTTGCTATATTCATTTGAATTGCTGGCATGTTTTTTGGAGGGTAGTGGTATTTTACCGTAGGTAAAGAATTTCATTTTTTATTTTGGGCAAAGCAGCTTTGAAATAATATATTGACATTAGGTCCATGCTTACAGAAGTCCTGTTGTCATGATGTCAATAAAATAACTAGATGTAGCATAAAAGGAATAGGTCTGATATCACTTTCATTAATGAGAAATACTGACATCAAATCAGAAATAATGAAAATAAATCTAAGCTAGTATTCAACCCTCAGTCAAATATGTTCAACAAAGTATCTTTAATTTATAATGATATTAATGTGTATGTGGCTTCAGCCTGGTTGGAAAGAAAAAGAATATCAGCAAACTGCAAATAAAGACTTTTGTTGGGTATTTCAGACTCTGCATCTCCAGTAAGTAATGGAAATATCATGTCCTGGGAAGCCACTGGTGCGTGGGTCTATGGCTGGACCCTGTGCCCTGCTTGCTGCCCTGCTCCTGGCTTGGGTGGTGTAATGAGCCCTGCCCTGGGGGAACTGGGGAACCCCGGGTCCCTGTCCCACAGGGAGCCTCGGCCTGCAGAGCATCCTGACAGGTGTTTCTAAAGCAACACTAAATATCTTGGGTGTGCTGTCTGCTGTACTAAGGAGTGACTCACTTAAAATGTTCACAGAACAGCACGTAAGCAGGGCTATGAGATATTGCATCTGCCTTTCCATAGGCTGAGAGCATAAAAGGAAATTGGTCAACCTTTTGTACTCTACCAGCCTAAGGAGACCTCTAAGCAGAAGGCTCAGCTGATCATGTAGAGTAGGGGACTGGTTCTCTAAGGAGGTTCACACATCTTCATTATTAAAGGCATATTTCTATGATGCCTGGATAAGCTTTTCGTAAATGTGTCAAGTAGCTCAGTACTTTGTACTTACAAGTGCAAAAGCGCAATGTATTTAAAAAATTAAGTTGTCTTATTGGCTTATGCAGACTGGATAGTTATTTCAGTCTTGGATCATCAACTCTTTGAAAAACAATATTTTGTGGCATTATGTATATAATAGTAAAAATTCTTCTGATTTTTTTTTAATGTTTTTATTCTTAATTCCACTCTGGTTTTGAACAAAAACAAGGAATCCATACAGATATGTAAGAAAAACACTTTCCAATTAATCTTCAGTTTCTATGCTCATATCCAATCTATTTAATAACTTTACTTATGAACAAGAGACAAGGTGCAGAATGATGGGTAAAATGCGTTTGTATAAACACATGCACTCTATATTATGGAAATATATACACATACATTTATGTGAGTGTATATACATATTATAGATATCTATACACATACATGTATAGATTTAAAATATATATATATACACTCTTATATATAATTTGCATTGCTTTTCATTATCGGTAATTGTTGAGCAGCTGAACCTGCGTAACTGTTAAACATTCTGCAATGGGCAGCAGAGAACACAACGCTGCTCTTACACAAGTGCTGGGGTTTTTTTCCTTTTTGTGTTCCTTTCCTCTTTTTTAGTTCTACAAAGAACGCTGCCTTCAGTCAAAACCTTTAATCCTCATGTCCTATAGCGTTTATGGCAAGAAGTGAGGTCTATTTAGAGAGGAATTTCAATTCCCCCTCAGGCCAAAAGAAAAACATGTTATTTCTAATGCCAGCACTGTGGCCTCATATGCTAGGAAACTAGTGACATTTTGACACAGTCAGGGACAGTTCTGAATTACGTGGTGCTGCTGTTCATAACATAAACTGGAGCTTAAGCACTTAGAGAGCCTTCTCTCTATATCTGTAACCTTGTTTCTTTGCCAGACAAGTTACTGTCTGCAGGGAATGCAGCACAACTGATGCAGTATCTGAGCTAGCCTGCAGAGTGTGTTTTGTGAGTTACCACACTTATTGTATGCCAGCAGTTGCCAGCTTGCATCACCAGTTCAAATGCACCTCCCATCCTGGGGATACATCACATATCGACACACGAACCAGACCACCAACTGTAAGGGATTCAAGCCATAAGTGGTCAGTAAGTGTGTCCTACAGACAGGTTGCAAGGTGGCTGTCCTGGTCACTTTGCATTCCAGATAAATGCCTTACCCTACCCCTATGCCTGGCTCCCGGGAGAATTTATGGGTTTGACACTTTTCTGTTAATAATGCATAAAAGCATCTTTATATTAATACAGCGATGTATTCATAGATTGTGTTCCCCTTTCTGTGAGTGATATTTAGTGCTACCAATATTCTGCTTCCTCTTTGAATATGCATTAGTTGTAGAGGGTTCTTTTAATTTCTCTTTTACAGTCTGACACTGAAGTGATTTGCTGAACAAAAGAATACATCCTTCTAACAGTTCTATATGAAAATTTATTATGACTCTAGATCCTTAAACCTGTTATGACAGTTCCTTTAGCAACTATAAATACCTCCAAGTAAATTTCAATTATATTGAATTTATACAAATATTCCATCTGGATACCTCCTGGTAACCCTGAAGGACTTCATCAAGCTTTCATTTTCTAGGGAACTACTAATCTCTGCGTTATCTTCATTGTGGTCTAAAGCATGAACAGACTACATAGTCTGTTGGACTGCCGTATTTCAAAATTTACTAATCTTCAACTTAATCTCTTTATTTTATTAAAACCAAATGAAATTACAGCAAATCTAATAAACTTTACCCTAAGCCCACAGTAGGTCCTGCAGACTCAGCAGCTCTTTGAACACTTTTAAGGTCTGCAGGGCATTTTGTCTATGCAGCCACTAGGCAGATACATTGCTTTCGTACAGTAAATGAAACCTCATTGTGGAACAGGATAAGTTTCTTCAAAATATGCAACCGCAAACACTAGTTTGTATACTAACATGCTGCTGTTGTCAATGCAGAGGCCAGGTTCTGGGTGCCAGCCTGCTGCTAAGAAACCTAGGGAGGGGCCATCTACTATGTACAAAGTGTATCTCTGAACTGGAGTACACTAGCTGTGGTTTCAAGCAGCTAAGCATTGAGGTAAGGAAATAAGCTTTTGTCTATGAACAAGGCTCTTTAATTACTTGGTCTGACATGACAGTTCTGAGAAGTAAACTCCACCTTCGTGGCAGGAAGAAAAATTCTGGTTTGATATACTGCTTTGTTTTATTTTCCTTACCAACTTCCCTTGAGGTGTTTTTATGATAAGTATTAAAACTGTAGCAATACAGTATGATAATCTATATTCTGAAGGAAATGGGTATACACAAAATAGCACAATTACAGGCAAAGTTAAGACAACCATACTGTTGTGGAGGTTTAAATGGTGTATTTCTAAGGTATACATGGTTCGTACCAGTAGATATGTTTTTGCTCTTCTCCTAGCTTTGCTAATTTTACCATATTCTTAAATATTTTTAAAGGAATTCTGAAATATATTTTATCTAACTGTTTGTGTGTGAGGAAGATTAAATTACAGTGATTGTTTCAAGTCCACCAAAGGATCATCAAATATTTGCTGTTGTTTTAATTAAAATATTTCATTCACTGACAGAAAATACTTGATATTACTAGACTTCCCATTGCTCTATTCTTGATATAGTGTCTCAGCCAAAAATTTTATTTGCTATTTGATATATGATGAAACTTTTTTCTCTTTTTGCATGCAGATTCTTGTTATTAAAAGGAAGGAACACACATACTAATTCTATGATTCTATGATTCCAGTTTGATAGATTTTTGCCCTGCATACACTGGAGACAGATCTGCACTAAGTTTTCCTCATCATCCACTGAAAAAAAAAAAAAAAAAATTAAATTTCATAGGGTTCAATTACTTTAATTTTTAGTGCTGTGGTGCAGATCTATGTTTTCCTAGAACTGCCTACATTAGATAATTTAATAGTATCCATTTTCAGAAAAACTAATTTCAAAGCTGTTCTTCAAACCTCAATTTCTGGGGAGTTCAGTTTTAGCTGGTGTAATGATTTATAGGAAGAGAAAATTAAGGCCTTTTTTTTTCTTTTAAACAAAAGTTTTAAAACTCGAAAGATGTGTAAAAATTTAAAGTGACAAATGCAGAAAATTTCACTAAGGTAGTTTCAAGTAACTGGATGAACTCTTAACAAAGTGCATCTTGGTTCTAGAGGAGGTACATGAAATTGCTGGTTTATGTTATAGTTTTATAATTTGTGTATACAACAACTAATTACAAGCCTTTTAATTACTCGTTCATACCACAGAAAGAGTGGGTTGGTACTTCCTTTAAACTATAATTATCTTGTCTTCATTCCTGACAATATATTGTGTAATATGAACTCTCACTGTGGGAATATAAGCATGAAACTTTCTGGCTTATGACTTTTACAGAAAAGTAAGCATGTTTTCCTCATTAAAATAACAGGAATTTTTATCACTTGTATTATAACCTAGGTTACATAGACTGGAAAAGAAATTATGTTATAGTGGATTTGTATTACAAAGAAGAAAAGTTAGATGACCCTTTAGTTCAAAAAGGGAGGTTTTTAAACAGGCTTTATCACATTATGCTTGTTTCCTTAACCATAAGAAAGTGAGAGATTAATTTTTCTTCCTTTTCTGGCATAATTATAAGTTTTATCTAATGGTGGTACAAAACAAATGATAAGGGGTTTCTTGATTTCCAAATAGAATAAAAAATAAATAAATTTACAACTAAAATGATTTCTCACACAACTTTTTATTATCAAGACACATACTTCATTTTCATTGTTATTTACTTATCAAAATCAGGTCTTTTATCAGTATATAATTTCATTGATAGATGTGGCATTTCCAGAGATTTTTGAAGGGAAAAATCATAGTCACCATAAAGAACTGTATTCTAAAAAGGAATGAAGCACATATGTGATATTATTATGAAAACTCTAGTTTTAATGAAGGTCACAGTAATGGTTACAAAACTGTCTTAAAAGGAAAGAAGGGGAAGTAAGTGGGATTTTTTTTCTACTGTTTTGACTATAAAATCCCAGTTCAGGATAATTGTGACATTCTTGATGGTATTTGAGTGTGTTTATGCTTTAAATCCTGGTATTTTCTTACTTTTGCAGGCTGCCAAGGAATTGCAGGATCATTTTATTAAAGAATGTAAAATTCAGAACTATTGCTATTTCAGAAGACTCAAAACAAACCCATCCTCTCTCTTCCTCAAATTCTTACTTTGAAAAAAAAAGAAGAAAAAAATAAATGCAAGTCAGCAGAAACAATATTTTTAAAATGCAAAGAACTGCTTTTTCACTTTTGAACAAAGGCCCTCAAGAAGAAGGAAGGGAGTGCAGGCTTATGGACTTCATGGCTTTTGAGTTAAGGAAGAGGCTGGAAGAAGCCCTCATGTCAAGACAGAAGGGAAGACTCACAGAGAAGAACTGAGAAATATATAATGAATCTTTGTTGCTTTCAAGTCAATGAAGTAAGCTAACAGCTTTCAACAGTTACGTATTTTGCACAAAACAATAGCTCAGCACATGTGGCCTTCTAGGCCTAATCCTCAGTATTACTGGCAGAGAAGACTGTGTTAGCAGCTGGATCTCTTCTGTTGGATGAGGTTGCAAAATGGTTGCACAACTGTAAAACAGGGAACCAGAGAGGCTTAGCTTCTGACTGTATGTCAGTTACTGAATAATAAAATATTCTTTGATATGTGTTAGGGTAAGCAGTGGGACTGCCACAACTTATGTTTAATAGAAGTTTGCAAACTTAGCATACAAGGTTGATAGCGGAGAGAGGAGTCACCTGAAGGAGACAGGTGCATGCAATCAGCTGAATGATAAGAACTGTAATAAAAGAAGTTCACTACAAGACCTACCAAAGCTTAGTAAGGATCCTGCAATGAATAGAAGAGAATTTGTAACCCTGTGTGTGCAATGAAAAGTGGATTGTCAGATGGAGACCATCAGTAGAGTAATTTTTCAGGTAATTGTGGCAGCATTTGGCCAAGTCTTAGAATGTTCTGTTAAACAAAGGTCTACACTGGTGGATGGGCTGCAACCTGCTCTTTTTCAAAGCTTTCATGAAAGGCTATGCTCTACATTCTCTTGGCCAGATGAATTAATTATAACAGTGCTGATGCTTATGATTCACTCTATCTCCAGTTCCAATTATTCCAGCCATCAGTTATCCCATGCTTGCACAAAACCTATGCAAACCCAGCACAAAAGTAGCTATGAAATAGTGAGCTAATTTTAGGTCCTCAGCAAAGGACACCCCACTTAACAGTCAGATTCCTTTGCTCTGTAACCACTCTTGCTAAGAATTTAACGCTTTTGCTAACTGCAGAGGTCTAGGTAATGTTCAAGATGGTTTGTGAATGGGAAAATAACTAATAGGATTATGCACTCTGATCATATAAGCACAAACAGGGAAACTTAACTCAGTGCAAATAGATCTGATCACCATCCATATGGTACATCACTCCTTGAATTAGTGGGATTGCCATCACCTTGCCTAATATGGATCACTACACCTTAGAGCAAAAGAATAATCTATGTTTCAGAGTGATATTTACAAATTATCATGAAAACATACTTAGTACTACATTTCTATTCAGAGTAGTAATGAGTTTTAGCAAAAAAATATGTGTTGGAATGTACGTCTTAAAAAACTGCAAGTGCAGTATATTTAGTGGAAAAACTCATGCAGCTATTAGTACCATAATTAGTACCAAGAAAAGCAATGGGAAATTGCCAAGCAATTGGCACATTGCACTTACTCGAAAGATAAAGTACATGCAAGTTGCTCTCATTCACCAAGTAGCCATGAGTTCTCTATTGGTGCCCACTCAACTAGGTGGACTGTAATTTAGAAAAAAGCCTCAAAATGGGCCTCATACAAGTAAATTCTCCTACAGTCTTTTAATGTTCATAATGAGTACATGCTGTGCTTGGCTGTCCAAAATGCAAAATTCCTTGAAAAAGACACATTCCATGGTACAGCAGTACTTAAATTCAGACTGAGCTGAAAACGTAAGAGCAAATGGAGAACGAGTTTAATTAAGTAAAAACATGATATACAGTTAATATGACCTCAAAGGAAAAATATAAATGGGATGAAGAGGTGAAAAGCAGTAAGAGATGAAAATTGAAGGCCTATGCTAAACACTATAGGACTCAATAACAGAAGATATTCCCCTGTGAACAGTAAGAAATGGTTAATCTGCTGCAAATTTAGGACACTTCCAAAAACTCTATACGTAACACTCCTATCTCATCAGGTAATATATCCCATGAGATGTGTCATACAAACACAAGTATTTCAATATGCCAAAAATGAGCTTGGTGTGGACTAATTCCCCCACCCACATCCCCACGAAGCTTTAGAAAGAAGCACTTTTATGGAACTGGTATGTGAACTGCCCTGATGAAGTATTTAAGATAATTTTACAAAGCAGTTGGAAGCATGCTCTGTCCTGAGGGCATAAGATCTTCTGTGGCAGTTCTCACATAATTATCCTAAGATGGATTGCCATATCACTCTTGGGCCTCTGACAGGAATGAATCTCACATCCAGCTAGAGAAAGAAAAATGTAACTTGCCGGACTGGCATGAATCTTATTATATCTTAGAACTCTAAAGACAGACCCAAACCTTTTCAATCTGTGACTTCTTTTAAGTGTCACTCAAGTCTAGCCACTGCAGAAAATACTAGCAGTAGCCATATTTGAAAAAAATTTAGCTGAGATATTATTGTCGAACTGTGTTGTCCCCAGAAAATACATGTCCCATGTCTCTGTGGTGTTCCTTGAATTATTTGGCTAGACTTAAATGAATGACATCATATGTCTGTAATTATGTTTTCTGAATATGAAGTATGGTTGCATTTTTGAGGCTGGGTTTACTGCATTTATACCCCACTCCACAAATATATTTATTTTTATTTTCATATTTATCAACAAAGCTGTATCATGATGGCAAAAATGCATTGCATGGTTACTGAACATGTTTTGATTCAAAGACATATATAGGTCTGGGTTACTTGAGAAAAGAAGTGTATCACATGCAAAAGAGACACGAAATCTTTTCACTTACAACTGAAAAGCGGTACTAATTTAAACTGCTTCTGTACAGCCATAGAATTCAAATTAAAAATCACCATCACTCAGAATGTATAGAGATGGAATGCACATGCCAACGCTCAGGCTGTAACTTGAGTTTACTCTTCGGCATGTATGGATACTGGCTGGTGTTCCAAGAAAAGAGGCCAAAGACTGAACAGGACTGAAAACAGAAGTATTCTTTCTTCCTTGTAAATAGACAAGGTGCAAGCTACTGAAGCAGTTTAAGATTGCCTCTGCTGATGATAATCAGCATCATCATGCTCAAAGAATGAGAAAGTCACTTAATTCTCGAGATATGCCAGGCACCTTTGACAGTTGCATTGAATGCACTTGTGCTCTGAAGAGCAACAGCCCCAAATGCAGGCACACGCTTCTGGATGGGTTTGTTGACCCAGCTGTGAGACAAAGTCCAAAACATTAATAAATTTGTCTTTCTTTACATATTCTAGACTGAAAATTTAGATTTTAGATTATTTCAGAATGTCCTCCTCTCTTTAAACTCCTTGCCTCTTGTTATTACTGAAGTCATTTGAAGGATTTCTAGTAGTGGATTTGCCTTCAGTTCTACTGTTCAAACATTAAAAAGTATATTAGTGTTGTGCAGAACTTTTCCTGTTCCTTTATTATAATTTTAAAAGAATGTGACTAAAGCTTCTGTTTTATTCTCTAGGTCTTCTTGAAAACACTAACACTGTCTATGGGGTGGTTTTAAGGTAAAAAATGACATAATACTGTCAAGAATACTGCCAAAAATGCACTGAAATAATATTGTCAAGAACATAGGAGATAAGACTATTGTTTTCTAAAAATAGAATCCTTATAAACATATTATTTCTGTCCTCATCTTACTTTCTCTCCTCTGCACAATATATATCCCAATTACAACAGTATTCTAACCCCATAAATATCTTTCAAATCTAAATATTGCATCTGTCACTATTGCATCAATAAAAATTGCCAGAAAAAGTGACTAGGAAAAGCCTTACTTCTCAGTTTGCATCTGTTTGTTCTTATTTTTGTTCTGACAAAAACACTATCAGTCTTGTCTGCGCACATTTATTTGTTCCAGTAAGCTTTTGATAAGGAGGGTGGGTCTGACTCCTGACTCCTTCCTGCAGGTGCTATGGTGTAGCGCTGTCTGATGGGGCAGACTTGAAGAGCCTGGCAATGTCATTGCTCCTCTGAGCAGAGCTGCTGCAGTTTTGTTGAACAGTGCAACACCATGGAAGAATATTAATTCCTATCCTTTTTAGGCAGTATTAATTGGTCTATGAGGAGTGCAAAGCTGACCTGTCTCTGCTGAATCCAGATCCCAAGCTAGTTCAGTCATTCAGAGTATTGCATGGCACTGAATCACACTAGATACCGTTTCTGCTTCAGCAAGAGCTTTAACATGGCTGCATAAGATTTGAGGGCTTGAGCTGGACTTAGTGGATATCAGATGGAACATCAAATTAGCTGGTAACCTGCTGCCAGAGAGACTTCTTGTCATATGTTGTGGAAAACTACCATTGATGAAAACAGTCTGATATATTGATCTTTAAAGTTTTCCATGCAGAGGAATTATTTGTACAATTCTCTGTGTGTAGCTGTAGTAGCAAAGAGCAAACATTGTGGGCCAACTGCAGTTTAAGTTATTCTTACACTCATCAGTTGATAAAGTCTTATGACAACTCAATATATTTGAATGAATCCTTTGGTTTTAGTTAATCAAATGCAGTTAATGAAAATGCAGTTCATCACAGGCCAGATTCTGGTATGACAATCAAAGATTTGTTGGCAGTGATGGTTTAAAACAGTGAAAAATTTGCTTTCCTCAGGTTTTTGCCTGACAGTTTCCTCAGACATCTCTACTCCACCTTTTCCACTTCACCACTGGGTTTCATATTTCTTAGCAAATAAATGGATCTGTGCTTTTTGCACATATTCCAAACTACAGATTATTCTTAGCCTCAGGGATCTTATGCCTTCCTTTCCTTGAACCAGTTCAAACATGGTGAATGCATTCTTATTGTGGCCTTTTTCTGTCATTACTGATATGCAATTGGACCTTTCTGGCTATTTGGGCAGGGGAGAATGCAGCATGCATTTTAAAACGTAAAGTATCCAGGAGACAATCACAGAGAAAATATCAACTACAAAGTCACATATATTCCAACAATAATAAGATGGAACATATCAGAAAATGCTTTTATCAAATTAAAACTAATGAGCAAAACTAAGTAAAAACAATAAAAATAAGTAGTTACTTAAAAAGTGATTGTTAAGTGACTTTCAATTTAAAAATTTTGTCCACAAATATTGAATATTTAATTAGGAAATTTCTTTCTGCTGATACGAAAGAATTTATTATGAATTAGTATAATATGAATTTTTTATCATTTCAGTGCATTGAAGAAACCAAACTGATTTTGTTTTATATTAGCATAGTGATAGAATACCCGCATCTTACAGAAGTTTACTAGGCTACTTAAGTTCCTTAAGCTCTTCTCCCTCAGAGGCAAAGCTTCTTGGTAGAAATGTATCTTCCACATTGGAAATGTCATGCTGAGCATAAAAAGAAACAGTCTGATGAGCAGAGAGCAGTGGGAACCTGGCAGTCCTGAGCTACAGCCCAGAGAATTCCTTACAGCACCATGAAGTGCAAAAGAGATGTGAACATTTTTTATCCAACAAATTGAAATGAAATATTCTGGCTCAAGTGTTTCAATGCTTTCTGTTAATAAAAAATAAGCAAATTATCTAGCTCAATGTTTCTTAAATAAAATTTGGCATAGTTCCTCACTCTATATTTCTGAGTTTCGAGGTGGATGTTGAAATTCAGTGACATAAATTCTGAAATTTTTGCTTCTCTTTGGCTCCATTAGTGATAAAGAAAAATAAACGCAACTTTATTTTTTCATGTCTATGTAAAAAATTGATCTTGCCCCTCATCATATTTCTTTGTTATGTAATTCTTGAAATAAATACTTCCTTTAGAAAACTCCAAGACTGATTTAGATTAAATGTCTTCCTCTACAGCTGTCTTACAAAACCCACTAGACATTGAACATGTGTCTTAAGGACGTGAGCTTCATCCAAAGTTACATACATAAATCTGAAGCAGGATGTAGCTTATGTGGAATATTTTCATAAATGCACTAGGTAAGTGATAAGTAAAAAGCAAGGTCAATCCAAAGGTGTAATAATAACAGAAATTATAAAAAATAAGAATACTTCTTCATACAGCATATAATTTCTTGCTGTGCACACAATTCCCAATTATCTTTAAGAAACTCTTGAGATAACTATTTTCAAAAGCAAGCATTGTTTCTCAATAATCTTATCCCTCCTAAAATCATGTTTTTCTTCTGTTTAAAAAGTAGGACCAAGAAGTAATTAAATAATGAAAGCTTTCCTTTTTACATCATTAATGTTGTTATCTTTCTAAGTTGTGAGCCATGTTTTGGCACAAAATGACAGAGTAAGACGTTTAGCAGCAATTAATAGTTACACCCTTGCTCATTTGCAAAAGAATCTGCTATACGTTTAATTCACATTAAGGTATTCTTTATATCAGTGGTGTGACCTTTGCCAAGAAAAAAAAATGCTGAGTCCTATACAACTAGTAACTGATGGGAAAGTGGAATCTTTCTTTCTGTCAATTACAGACAGTAATTGCCATGTAATGAAGTTAATGTTTCGTAGAATTTACAACCTGATATTAATGGTGTTTCTTTTCCACCCTCTCTTATCCAACTTAATTTTAGCCCAGCTTTTTCACAACAAAAGAAACAGCACAATGTGTGAAGGCTCATTAATTCTATTTAGTTTTGATTTTTTTCATCCCTTCTTTTCTGCCCGCCTGCTGGAGATGAAACAAGAGCCATGCTATCAGGCCTTTCCGCAAACTCTGGTTCATGTAAGGGTGAAAGTTACAGCCTCCACACAGCAGCTTGCACAGTATAAATGCTCCCCTTTCAATTTCAGCTCAGGCCGTTTAATGGCCATGCCGTTTTATTGCCTTCTTGATCACCAATTACACCACCAAGAACAATGAGCCCAACACTTAAACGAGCAGGCCTCAAATTTGCCTTCATTTGCCAATGTGTTTCATAGCAACACTTTCTTTGAAAGCACAGATCGCCTAATTACAAGGATGAAGATGGATCAGGGTTTGAAAAAGGCTCTCAGCCCCAGAACAATATGCTAACCTAACTGTACTCTCTGTACTCCTACTGTATTATTCTGACCCCAATCTGCCCTTCTAACACTCTGCCTGACCTTCTGCCTCCAAAAGGAAACTGTGGCTGCCCTCCCTATCTCCAGTGTCACTGCAGAATTTGGGAGGGTGCTGCTGAGCCCGTTGACAATGGAATCTAGGAAAAATAAATCATAAGACAGGAACTAGACAAATTGAGGAACTGCAGGATACCAAAAGCGTTTCCACATTATTTTGTTTTGCCGCTAATGGCTGAAAAGAATAAATCAAGATGTGTTAACTCCAACGTGCTTAGCAGGGCAAACGCTAAATACCTTTCATTCTTTGTTAGGAACTAATAGCATGGCTGAGGTAGAGTAGATGCTTGCTATTTTACAAGGATTTTTAAGCGAATACTAATATATTGAAATTGATCACAGTTGCATAATATAGCAAAAATGAAAAAAAAAAAAAAAAAGAAAGAATAAAGTTATATACAAGTTCAAAGCCCAGAGCTATGGAAATTATATGTGTTTTCCCAGTTTAAGAATATATCTTGAAATGAATTTATGGTTACATATATCCATTTACATTAATCAATCACCTGGACATTTTCATTTGGTTCATTGCTACAAAGTGCCACTGTAAAGAATGTTACCCCAGAATTCAATATCCATTGTGCCTGCTACTCACACTTTACCTCCAGTTCTGGTGTAACTACATTCTGGGATGCACAGCCAAAACTGATCCACTGAAGTAAAAGTTAGATTGCTGACATTCACTATGGAAAGGTTTATGAAATTAATTCTGGAACCATGCATTATTATCAATACAGAAGGACTGAGATTTTTTAATGATGTATAAAACTGAAGTCATTTTTTTTTTTTTTCATTTCTTTAGGTTTCAAAATTCTCTTAACTGAAGGTAGCTCATATCTAATCATATGAAGATTTATGTGGTTAACTTTAGATTTATGTAGTTAACTTTACATACTGTGTGTGGTCCTATGAAACATCCAGTAGCTAATAAGTATTTTCATGATTGGAACCTTGATGAAAAGTGAAAAGACGTGTGGGCTAATTGTTACAACACATTTATGCAGTAATAAACACAATTAAGTGTTTGCTGCAGGGAAAGAATCAAGATTTCATTTCAATTTTAACTTTCAAGTTCGTTATCTTCCAAAACTGTGAATGTATAAACTTTACATTATAATAATTAAAGGCTTTGTGTCCTGATTTTCTGTCTGAAATAGAAAAGTCAAAGCTTCTGGGCTTGGGTAGCTGACATTTGCTCCATTTTCTGTTGTGATCTCATTGCTAGAATGTGCAGGAACCTTACATGAGAAATGAGTTCTTTTACTGAAGGATTTAACTGCATATAATCATGAAGATTACAGAAAGAAACTACTCCTACTGTGAAATCTAGTTAGATATAATCTTTTCTGTGTCGGAAAGACCTTAGTTACACTGCTAACTGAATGCATTTAAACAGTGTCAAAACTTCCAGTAACAGAGGTGCTTAGCAAAATTAAGCTTTAAACTCTTAATATTTTATTATAGATAGTCTTTCTACTAAACATACAGATGCTATCCATGATATCGAAAAGCTAATCAGAGCTTTAAAAATTATATATGAGTTGGGTTTATATGAAAGCATATTAAAATATTGTATTTTGTAATGAAAGAAAAATGCTTTCACCTGCTCTCACTAATAAATACTTGAATTTCTACTACATTCTCAGAGTTGATAAAATCTGTGGAAAAAAAATCAGACACAATAGGTAAGAAATATATGAGCAATTAAAAAAAATATGTGTAAGAACAATACAAATTTGCCAAGCTGAAATAAAATTATTACAATCAATGGGATTATAGCACAGAAATAATAGTATGGAAGGTAAGGGAAATTAAAGGAGGAAGGCATCTTTCAAAATTAAAACCAAACACAGACAACTGTAAAACATTACAAGTTTACTGAATACAGGCTATTAAAAGCTAAAGACGGGAATCCAGTGCTTTCAATACAATGTAGGCTTTAAGAAAGTGCGCTCACCAAACAGCCCCCTAATCACTCTTACATGGAAGGCAACTATACCAAGATATTGTAAATGCAAAATCAAATGAGATCTGAATGAGATTTAAATGTCAAATAGCCACTCTTAAACCACAATGAATATGTTTGGAGTGTTTTGACATATTTTGCTTTTTTTTTCTGATGTACTCCAATAGCAGAGCAATTAGGGTGGGCAATAGTGCTCAGCAATGTCTTATTGTGACTCAGACAGACTTCATGTCATCACAGTAATTTCAAGGCACAGGGGTACCAAACATAGCAGTTATGTTTTACAGTGAGATAATTACACTACACCCAGTTCTTAAATTAACCTGTGTGAGGTTACATTTGTCATTTCAGTGTAAGCTGAAATGCACTTTAAATAAATACATGCAGAAATATTTGAGACTCAAAAATCATTAAGGTTTAGGATGCACCCACAGGCCAGTTCTGAGAAAGACTCCCCTTACAGGGAGCAGTCTGGTAGGTGTTGCACTTCGAGATCTGCAGCAAGATGGCTGCCACAAGCTAAACGAGACTCCAAAATGGAGTTAAAAGCATTATTGTCAGACCGAACTTTACTGCTTACTGGTAGGGTTAAGTGTTTCACCTTCTGAGCTTTTGGATGTGAAGATTTGCAGGAGGTGCAAACCCTCCTCATGTTGCGCCTAGCTGTAGAAATCACTGTTTGTTGCCATATCAGACTTGCTTGCCAGATATTTTAATTTGTCTACAGCCGTCCTTGCAGGCAGGGTGGGGTTGATGGAAGCATTCTGATGCAGAATTTTCATTCCCAATCCACAGCTGGCAGGTCAGCTCAGACATCTGTGAGCATCTCTGCTCTGTAGTGTGAGGTTGAGCCAGAGAGACAGGGAGAAAACAATATTGAAAAGACAAATGTTTAAAAATTATTTCACTTGTCTGGTATGTAATTTGGTTTTGACTTCTGAACATATTGGGCTTTTCTAACTGTAGGAATTCATTCGAAGCAATACTTTGAGAGGAAGCTTTTATTTTCCATCTTCCAGGCTGCATTGATATCCAATGGAACATGCAAATATTCAGCAATTTCCCATCACTTTTATGTTAGAAAAAAACGTTTGCTTTTGTATGGTTGTGATCTTGGCAGAGGCTGTAAGAGCTGTGTGATGACTGGCATAGGCTTTCCTTTCTTCCCATTTGTTGTTTTTTCTGGTAAAGAGGGCTACTTCGAAGTGCTGACATGGGATTTCTTTTTGCTAAGTGTTACTCAACAAAACATTGTCATATGAGCTCATAGGAAAACTTGTATATGTTCAGATCTTTGCTTTGAAAAAGCATGCTCTTGGGGAGCATGCAAGCACAATGCCAAAGTAAAAGAAGCCTGAAAAGAGGTGAGTTAAAAATTGGCTAGACTGCAGGACTCAAAGGATGATAGCCAGTGGCTCATTATCTTACAAGGAAGCAGCGAGCAAAAAGCAATACTAGGGCTGATCTTATTTGGTTGCTTAAATGAAAACCTGCGTGATAAAACTGAAGGTAAACTTCTAGATTATATTAAACTGGAGATAAGGATGGGGATTAACTGTAGAGCAGTAGAGCTTCAGCCCAGAATGATTCTGAGCTGCTTAAAGGTTAGTTCGAAAAAAACCTCTTCAGGTTTAGTGAGCCAGTAGAAAAGGCAGAAAACCAGAAAATTCTAAGCTACTGGAGCAAGAAACATGATACTGAATAACAGAAACAAAAAGTGCTGTAGTAAAGCTGATAAGGCTGCATTTGGGAAGAGCCAATCCTCAAATTTTTGAAGTAAACAAAGTTCACAGTCCTGCCCATCACAAAGAAGTTTTAACAGCAACTGCCACAGAAGTTTAGTAGATTGAAAATCTTCTGGAGTAAAGAAAAACTTTTTAAAGCTAATTAAACAGTTAGTTGGCATCAATGTGATCTAGAAGCATATAAAGAAGGAAAAGGGAAGAAAGTTACTTAAAAGAGTGTTGAGATGAATTGGACTTTAAATGAAGATGTGTATATTTTTGTCTGAAATTAGATTTATAGTTGCAAAAGCAATTAGGTTCTGGAACAACCTAGAGGGTGATGAACAAAGAAAATTAATATCTTTCCAAATGGAATTAAAAACTATTGGAACTGATTGTCTTAGGTGGTATTTCACAGTACAGTAGACTGGACTTTATGATTCAGAAAGTTCTTTAATTCCTCCTTTCCTTTACTCTTGTTTCATCATCATCTTTCTACAGCACAAACCTTCGACAGAGATAAACACATATTTTTTTGTGGGGCAACTCTTTGTAGGTTTTAGTGATGCAAGATAAAGTTTAGAGCACTGATTATAGCCAATAGCTTCACCAGAGCTTTTGGTTCTTTTTAATGAATTAATGAAAACAAACCACAAAAGACAATGCTGTTTCACTGTTTGCATATAATACTTGATGAGGTACTATGTATGAAAAATATCAGTTACAGTGGTGAACATAGTTTAACTTAATCCTTGCCTTCCAAGAATAGTGTAGTGATGGCTTCCATTCTGAAATAAGATCTGATAACCCTCATATGTACTAAGATGCATCTTAAGATTCTTGTTCACTCAACAAATAAGTCTTACATTTCTTTAGTAATTAACCTATACAGATTTCCACGGTAATGAAAAACTCCTCCTTAGCACATAAAAGTAAAAAAAAAAATCGTCTTGCAAATCCTTAGCAAGAGAGTATGTAGGAATGAATGCTGAGAATTAACAGATGTAGTGCTTTTATGCAAGCTAAGGCTCT
This sequence comes from Psilopsiagon aymara, assembly GCA_024733675.1. Classification (NCBI taxonomy): domain Eukaryota; kingdom Metazoa; phylum Chordata; class Aves; order Psittaciformes; family Psittacidae; genus Psilopsiagon; species Psilopsiagon aymara. The sequence continues at coordinate 19,178 of JANRGW010006529.1, forward strand.
AACTTACGATGAATTTTTGTGATTTTTTATTCTGTGAAAAGTTTCATGTGACTACTAACAGACCTAACAGTAAATAAGGCAAGAACCTTTTTGACTTAATTTCTAGGTCGATTTCCTGCCACCATGCTAATTAGAAGGCCCTGGTATATCATTTTGTGCATAGAAAAGTATGAACTATGTTTTCAAACAGACATTTGTTCAAACCTATGTTCCACTGATTTGAACTTTAGCTAGGAAGCAAAATCTTTCAAAGGACAGTGACCATGTTTACAAGTTAGGAATATCTAGTGAACATTCAGTGACAATTCCTGGAGGGTTTCAGAAAGCAATAAATGTTGTCTCAAGGATAAAGATAGCCAGTTCCACAACTCAATTGCTTGCAGAGGAACCTTCAGAGAATTCTTTACCTTGTGGCATTTTTGTACATTGCTATTTACTTAGTGTTCCAGGATGTTCCTTTAATAAAAGGCCTGTTATTATGTGGAATGAATCCCAGCATGAACTCATATTCCTTCCTAAGTGGATGATAGCAGGACTTCATAATAATTTTTTTGGCTTTATGAGCTCAAAATTAAAATAGAACAGGTACACAGAGTAAATAAATGCTAGAGATCATCTCCCAAAAGTTTGGCATTATTGAAGTAAGTTAGAAATTAAGATGTAAAGCACAAAATAAGAGAAAATCATAAGTCTTTTCTGCCAATGGTTCCTCAAGATCATCACAAGGTAGGAAGTAAATGATACTAACTTATTTATTGACTACTAGAATTACTAATTTAAAATTACTGGCCCTTTTTGCATTAAAAGGAATTCTGAAGGAAATTACATTTGGAAGTTTGTTTGGGTTTTTTAATGACTTGATTTTGTGCATGTTAAAACTTGTTTGTGTTGATCACTGAAATTCTAAATTCAGACACAGCCATCTGATATAGCCCCTTTTGCCCAAACTATGGACTAAACATGTTCTCGGTATTCTTAAAATAATCTTAGGAAGCCAAAATAAATATGATGTTTGCATTTATAAGTATGGAGTATACTTTATAAAGCAGGAGACAATGATCAAATTCAACTGAACATCATTCAGCACACTGTGGAAAATCTATCACAGAGATTTAATCAAAGCCTAAAAGTGGATAATTGGATGTACACCCTGAAATTTTTTGGGTTGCCAATTAAGGCTCCCAACTTATTTCATAATAGGCACATATCTACAAGGTGAAACATCTAAAAGAAAATGCTATTGTTGTAGCTATGACGTAGAGTAGCCTGAACAAACGTGAAAAAAGAGTATTAATAATAGTTTGCATCTGAAGTCTTAATCCTGTTCCAGAAGACCAAGCAAGTACTTGTTTTTATTGTGATATATACATCTTATAGCACTAATATCTAAGACAGAATATTTTGGAGATTCCAATTCAAGAAGCTGCAATGTGCAGCATAAACACTAGGTATATTAACTATAGGCAAAAATGACATTTCTGCTTCCTTGGACACAACTGGTGTGCAATTCAATTCTTAGTATATTAAGCTTTTTTAATACTGATAGATAGCTTTTATAATACTGATAGCTAGATACAAGAATTTGAATGTTTTCATCTCTTAGCTTTTACACAACATGTAAAAAATCTAATGTTTTTTTTTTCTTACTATTCTTTACTCTTCTGGTAATCATATAGATAGACTCTCTATAGCCAATACTGCAAAGAAAATAAAGCAAAGCAGAAGAACAAGTGAACCAGTGATACAATATGGTTGATTCACAGCTTAGATGTGATAGCAAGTCTCTTCTTTTTTCTATCAGACGTGTTTTTTAATTCAGATTACATCTTGGTTCACAGGAAATGTAACTTATTTGTGGATCTTTATTATTACTGTCATAAACCTTAAACTCAGATGCTTATGCTGAGAAATCAGCAGATGATGCTTTAAGAATTCATCTGACAAGCAAGACATTTCCAGCTGTGTTAGGGAATACAAATGGTGACTGATATCCTAGATAAGCACAATATATCATCATCAGTGTTCCCAGTGTCACCTCAAGGTAGCCTAGCTGTTGGCTTTCCCAAAGACACTAACCGACAGGGAGGAAAACTCAAAATCAAGTGTGTCTTAGGCTGTTTCTACACACAGAACATTTACACTTCTAGTCTTTTCACTGAGCCTCCAGTTATAAGAATAAAGACGACAAAATTTTGCACCTTAAACAAGTGAATTCCGCAGTAATTCTCTACTGCAGCTGCATTTTTCAAGGAAATGTTCAAAGTTCAGAGAGATTACATGGTCAAACATAGAGGTACAACTAAGGAAGGAAACAATTATTTGGTGGATAATGTTAATTAGTCATGATTTTATTAAGACATGGTGCTGAAACTTTAATTTAGGCATAGATTGATAGCAAAGAAAGCATAATTTGTACCAACAAATAATTTCTGTTCATGTTACCTGTTGATTAAGTAAATTCATAATAAACTGTGTAATACATTATGGTTTACAATTGAATTATTTTTTTTTTCAGTTCAACCCTTGCAAGTACATGCATGGAAGATGCAAGGTACATAAGGATGCTACACAAACAAGAACTACCATCAAGATGAGGTATAATGATGTACATCCTGTATGAATAATTTTTTGAATACAAGTATTACTCTTTGAAAATAGTCTTTGAATTACCACCTAGAATTATGGTTCATCTCAAAAAAAATGTACACTGTATCTGTCTTCGTTACGTCGCTTGATAGTATTACAGAAATGCATGATTTTCAGAAAATCTAAACATGAGCAATAACTAATAACAGCTACCAATTTGGTAGATGCATTTTAACATTTATTATCTTTATGTACTTATCAGTACCAGTCAAAAGTCTTTGGAAAAATTTCAGTATGGTGCTTACCCATACATTACAATAAATCTTTCCAGAATATTTGTAACAATCACTGCTCTAAATAAAATACTTTCATCATAATAAAAAGACGTGGTTCTAAAGCAGATCATAAACCAGTCATGCTGCTTTATTGCAAAGGACCCTAATGATTTCAACAATTTATCTGGAATATACTTAGTTAATATTTAAGCAACTGAATCCTATTAAAGTTGCAGAATCTCATGCTTGGAAAACAATAGGCTTGGTTAATAAGTATGTTGTCATTGAACTAGTGATACAGTACAGGCTTTTCTGTTGTCTGCCTTATGACAGTTTCAGTAGCATCATGATTTATGAAGGGTAGGCACTGATAATTCAGCAAGTGATAACATTTATACCTGATACTTACTTTCCAATGTACTTAATTTCAAAAACAATGTTGCAGGTAGATGTGCTGGAAAATTATTTCTATTGCCTAGAGTTATGCTTCCTGAAAAGTTTGAACATTTAAATGTTGATGCACACTAATAAACTGAACTGGATGCACATATCTTGCACAGCTTTGCTTTTTTTTAATTGAAAATGTGAGGATATTTAATTATGAATTAACGTTTCATTCATTTCTGAAATAGAAAACTGGGCCACAAAATGCATTTATCAGTTTGCACAAATTGAATACATATATATATATATACACTAGCACTGTTTTGTCTTTCATTGCATAATATTAAGTTCTCCTTTTGCAACACATTATTAGATGTGAAATAAAGTCAGAAATTTTTTCCAACACCATCAATGAGTGCCATGTTCCAATGACCTTTCCTTGAAATATGATATAATACGGGTTTGTTCAACATTCTGTAATCTGAAGAGTCAGTGAGCTACGGAATAGGTGTAAGTATAAGCCTTTGCGGCTTTTGAATTTTATCTCTTTTGTAACTTATGGGGTGTTACAATAAATTCTTTTAGGGAAGAATACCATCAAAAAGACTAGACAAACATTGTGGATCTTCTAACAAAGAGGATCACAGTTTACATCACATGTTCAAACACACGCATAAGCAGTTCTCATTCTTAGCAGGACTGCTACTGAAATCTTTTTATACACAAATGACAATATGGAATTTGACAAGCGAATGTCAGATACTATGAAAGAATTTCCAAAGCCACTGCAAAAAAAAAGAACAACCACAAACAAACTTATTCTCAGATAAAATGAAACATATAAAACCTGGTATTGCCCAAGTCTAGACGTAGCAATGCAAAGTTTATCTTAGGAATAGTTTGGGTTCTTTTCTCCCCTAACAAAATGCCATTTATACTTGTAGTTGCAGAACTATGACCTTAGAATCATGGACCTGCACATCACTATAACCTCTTTTCAGGTAGTTCTGAAGCCTTCTCTTCTCCAGACTAAACAACCTTTTTACAAGGGCATGTAGTAAGAGGACAAAGGTCACTTCCAGAGGGTAAATTTAGACTAGATATTAGGAGGAAATCTTTTACTGTGAGGGTGGTGAGGCACTGGCACAGGTTGCCCAGAGAAGCTGTGAAATAGCCATCCCTAGCAGTGTTCTAGGCCAGGCTGGTTGGGGCTTTGAGCAAACTGGTCTAGTGGAAGGTGTCTCTGCCCATGGCTGTGGGGTTGGAACTAGATGATCTTTAAGGTCCCTTCCAACCCAAACCATTCTGCGATACTATGAAATAACATTAAATGAGTCAACATTTGGAAGAGTTATTTCCAATTTTCTGAAGAGAAGTTTCTTGTATTTTTTTTATTTCAGAATTATTTATACATACATACACACACATATACATTTGTAAATATACATGTATATATATTCAGGATAAATCTTATGTAATAATATATGTTTTATACATATGGTTGTATTCACATAAATATTCACAAAATAATAGTATTCCTTACAGGAAAAACATATGCAAGTCCCTAAGTGAATGATTTTTTTCTTTTTTCCCATGAGGAAAAAACAACAGAACAATACTAAATTGCTCAACAGTTGCACTTTACATATTCAAGAAGTGTCAATTGAAACAACAACTCTGATATCTCACTGGTGTTGTGTCATGGCATGATTATTTTTCATAATAGACAGCATCACTTGCCCATCAGACCTCTTTTGAATAACCATTCCTGCTGACTCTACCTGATGATATAAACTAGATACTTGCTAATCTCTGTGACTTTAATAAAGGAAATTGGAGATATTTTTATATATTTACATGGAAAATATTTGTCTTCCCTCCAGCACCACTTTAATAATGGCGTGAGCTGAAAATGTAAGTTGCCGAGCTGCAGAGTAATATGAGAAATTTCAACATTTACTTTGTTACACATGGAATAATTTAAACATTTTGGGAACCTAGCTCACTCTAGTAAAAGATAGTAGATTATGGTTGTGAAACACAAAATATTTTATATGTCACAGAAGAAAACATAGGGCACGTTATTCTCCATTTGTTCAATTTGTGAGGTAGAGCATTCAACTTTATGGTCTAAAGAATAAATAAATTGGCTTGCCTGGCCCAAATGTCTCTTGTGACTTCCAGGAAAGTTACTGAACTGTGTCAACTATGGAGGACAGTAGAATTTTATAAAATGAATGGATATATAGTATTGAGAACTTTAGGCTAAGTTTCTAGAATTTTAGAACAAGGAACAGAAAGCTGAATGCTAAGTCTAGAGTCACTGTCTTGGCACCTTTTCTATCTCTTTTGATTGGCTATAATGAAATTTTAGATCAGATTAAACAGGCTAGACTTCTATTAACACTTAAAGTTAGGTGAGATGAATCCCACTCCCAAGTATATTTCTTTGTTCTATGATTTGATCATGCCATAACAAACCTTAGTAAGATTCACCAGTGAGTTCAGCTGTGAAGTAGGAGCCAATGGCACAAAACATCTCTCTTCATTGATGGTTGTTGCAACAGTGGGCAGTGAAACTTGTTGCAGACTCCAGATTTTCCTATTGACCAGAAACCAGTCAACTTATATTATTCTGTTGCATTTGGCCTAGCTTTGTTGCCAAAGAAGTTCAGCAAAAGTTGCATAGTTACCACTACTAAAATAAAATATGTACGGTGAATCATCTGAATATGAAGCTTATTGCTTGCTGGTCTGAGATTCCATGCTGGAGCCCCCAAACTAAAAAGTCAGAAATAGATAAAATTGTGAGAAATTAAACTGACATTTTCTCATTAAGAATATAAAGTTTGGATATAAATTTGATTCAAATGCTAACAGATACAGCAGGCAACATGCAAGAAAATTCAAAAATGACTGATACTTACAATACGCAAACAAACTAGCAAGAGCTGACCTAAATGATAAGGGTGTTATTGCACATTAAAGTCAGATGTCATTTCCCCTAATTTAAGGGTACACCAATTAGAGTTAACCTGAAGGTTAGCTGCTTTCATCTTTATCATCTTTGTGATAGTGTTAGTACTGATGTTGTGTTATCATGGAAATTATATGCATTATACAAGTGCAGCTAATTATCATCAAACTAGTCACTTCTTATGTAGAATTAGTTTAGTATTTTCAAATGAATATTTCTGACCTATTTGTCTGATAATATTATCCATTGTTGACTTGTGGCATGCCCTGTCTACCTGTCTTTTCTTAAGCTCTGTCAGTGGGACACTATTTTCTCAGTGGATGAATAAATAGTTTCTGGGTTAGTATTTTTTTAGCCATTTAGCGCCTAACATGTACAAATGGGATTTTTTGAAAGCATTGAATTTTGTATTCAAATTTGTCTTTGCATTTGGAATGCAAGGATTGTTCATGCATGAGCAGGATATGAAGATTTCTGTTAATTAAGCATCTATAAATGCATTATTGTGCTCATTTGTTATTAAAAAAAATTAAATCAGGAATATTTTTCCAATGAGGAAATTATTACATAACATATTATAAAGTTGAAGATGGATTCTAGAGGATTACTGACTTCTTTGGCTCTTAAACTTCAAAAAATTCTGGAGAATATATGAAAAAGAAAAGTCAAACTCAGAGAAGATTAGAAAGATTGTCCTTAATATTTGAGTTTGTTTAAACTCAGCGTTCTGTTGATTTTCAGGCTAAAATAGGATAAAAGACAAAGTCATAACATCCTGAAATATTTCTCTATATCTTTTAAGAATTTCTTTTTGCAACTGATTACTGTTCCGTGAATTTTGTCAATTTTCATTGAATAAATTTTTCATTGACTTTTCCTTTGAGTATTTGACTAGGTCTATTATGGATATAATACAATTCTTTTAACATATTCTACAAAAATTGATATTAAGTGTACAAACACCTCAATATTTTTTCCTTAGAACTTTCTCACTTCTTTCTCTTTTTACAACAGGATAAAAGAATTTATGATTTTCACATCTGACAACATATCTCTTAACTTTGAAAAAATGGTGAGGTGAATCTAAGATTTTCTTTTTGCCCTGATATTTTGTTATAATTCAAAAACAGAGGTGAAATGCATTTTACCTATTTCTGCCATCCAATTCCAAGCCAAGCCATGTAAATCCTGTCTGTTAGAAATTAATGAGTCTCACAATATAAGAAGGAAGTAAAGCTGAAAGGCTACATGAGCTATCTATCTGCAAGTGGAATTTTCACAGATCTCTTGTCTTGTTCAGAACGTAGTCTGAGAAAACAGATACAATTCACTCAGCTAGAAGATAAAATTGTCCTTTGACTTGAATCATGACAGCCTATTCTTTACATCTTGCCCCCTCCAGATGGGCCCAAGGACTACTGCATGAAGCATCTCCTGTTTAACATAAACAGCACTTGTAGAACTCACTTCTGAGAACACAGGATTGGAAAGCAGTCTTTCTTTAGTATAAGTTATGACTTTCATGTTCATTTGTATCAGCTTTCAAACCTACAGCTAAGATGACTCCAACGTGGAGCTTGGGGTGTTGTTTTTTTCCCTGATACCATTAGACAGGCTGACTTAGAATCTGTCTTTCAATGTTCTTTCTTATAATTCCAACTTGAGTTTTCTTAGGGTAATTTATTCCTGAACTAACACTGTTCATTGTTGAGCTTAAAAAGCTCTCTTCTATCCCTGATTTATTTCTGTCCTGATGAATAAACAAGGACAATGAAAACACAGAGAGCAATATATTCTTTTTCAGCGCTTACTTTATCAAGAGAAACAAGTAAGTTTTTATATTCTTTCATGCTTTCCTTGTAGGAAATTTGTAATGTAATCAAAACAAGTAGCAAAATTGGTGTATGTATTTAAAATGTAGCAGGTCTAGCCATGAATAAAGTATTCTTTATCTGCCCATCAGATAGCTTAAAGAAGAAAAAATTTGTTGCCTGTCACAAGGCACTAAGGTTCAGACTCAAGAAAGGGACATAAACATCATTATATGCAGCTGTGGAGTGTGGTGGTTTTTTTTCATTTCTGGTAAGTGGACAAGACTTCTATGATAAGGGCACCTACATGTAAAATGTGTCCATTTGCATCTACACATCTGCAGCTGTAAGTTTCAGGACTTGAGGCAGAGGCCAACCGCAAGATAGCAGCTAATTCATGATGAAGACTTTATTCTTCTCTTCAACTGGACATCTAAGTTGTCAGCAACGCAAAACTGAGTGCCAGGTAGAGTCAATGTGAAAAGCAAGTGTAGTTCTGAAGGTTGTTAGTGAAGACTTTCAACTGAGATATTCTGGGTCCACATCATTGACTGATGCTGTCGTTTGTATATGGCAAGCACCAACTATGAATATTTTCCTTAATTTAATGGTTTGTGTTGGTAGGCATGTAGATGCACTTACAGATGTCACAGGATCTTGCTGTTGCAGTTAAATCTATTCAGAATCCTAAGCTAGGTACCCAGGTACTGCAGTCCCTACACTGCATGACTTGTAACCCATTAGATATCTCAAAATAACATACAAACAAGACAACAGGATGCTCTGGTTGTCGCTGGAAATCAACAAAGGAAGTTCTGATTACCTCTCATTCCATATCTTGACCAAAAATACAAATCTCGGAGAATTTTTTGTCACAGTTTTGAAGGCTATTTGTATAACCTGACTTAAAGAAATTGCAGGTGGATTTCACTGCCACTCTGTTACCACTGGTGGAGGCTTCAACTGGCTCTCCAAACTTAAAATTCAGAGCCTTAGTACAAAAGTTCATGTTAAGAAAGTACTTTATCATAACTAGATTCCAAAGCTAAGCTTTTTTACTTTATACTTTCACAACTTTCTGTGATGAAGTTTTACCTTCATAGTCATATTTTTATCAAACAGGCATTGGTTTAGGAAAGCTGTTGCGTTAATTCCAGCTTCATCTAATCAGGGCCTTTGACAAAAGGCAGTAGCTCCATGATTAATAGATTACATAGATGTGTCCTCACCCTTTCAGCTAGGTCCCTGACTTGCTTTTGTATAAATTAAAATGTTTCGGAACTGAGTTTGAAGAAATATCCAATAACAGCTTTTTCATTCTAACAAGTTTTCCTACTATTTCAAAAAAAAAAAAGACAAGTAGGCATCATAGAATGTTTGAGTGCAAACTCACACTGAAAAACTGGTTGAAGTCAGCAAAACCTTGCAGAAACTACTAGCTATTGGGTCACTATAATTAAAACTTCCTATGTGATATTATGTGTGTCAACTACATGACTTTGAAGCCTTTCCTGGAGATAACAAGCCTTTCTGGAGTTTAGGTGATATATGAGATAAATATTGCAGCACTTTCCTCAATAACATCATATGCCAGAAAAAATACACACAAAGGAAATTTTGGTATTTGTACAAAAATCACAAGCAGTGAGCCTTCTCTCTTGTATTTAATAAAGATCTTTCCAGTCAGCTGCAGCTGACGATAAGTATAATATCTTTAAATGGTTAATCCAAGGATCACGGCTCAAGTGCTTTATGTGGTTAGGAGCAAGGAAAGCTGTTAGTAGCCTCAGTGTGCATTTCATAAATCCAAGGATGTTTTATTCCTTTACTTTTTTCTCTCTCTATTTTTCTTTCTTTTTGGTTTGGCTTTCTACTATATCTTAAATGCTTTATTTTTCAGAGGAGAGATAAGACTTGGTTCTTCACATAAAACTACAGCTTAGCCATTACTTAGTCTTTCTCTGTTACAGAAAAGGTCCTGTCTGTGCACAGATGTCTCAGATTAAATTGTATCTCACAGTCCTTACAGTGCTCAGTACTAGATGAACTGCCAAAAGGGCCGTAGGCAAGAACTAAATTGCTTTGGTTTCAGTACACAGTGAATTTGGCTCAGACAAGCTGAATCAGTACATTAAATGCGAATCCCTCACAGATTTGAAAGCAGCCTTTAGCACAATTATTGACTGTGAGTGATGATTATGTCTAATTGAAGGAGACTTTTGCTACCTGTAGCTCAGTAGGAGTCCGTGAGAGCCACAGCAAGGCACTGCATCTTAATTCAATGTTCCAGCTTGAAAGAAGCAATTGAACCTAAATCCTGAAGTGTATACACATGGTCGATAAACTTTAATAAACTTTACAGGTTCAGTAACTAGACTGAGTGTATATAATTCAATTTTTTAATTCAAGGAAGGAAAATAGCTAACAAGTATGTTAGGCTACAATAATGTATTAGTTCATCTCATGCAGAGGCCCTCTCAGTAAAAGGAAAAGATATAGTTTCATGCTTGTCTTTGGAACAAGTCATAAATCTACTGTTCTATACCCTATATTAATACTTTACAGGTGGAAGATTACTGGGTTATTTGGGTATGACCCAACTTCCAGTAAATTTGGGAGAAAAATGAAATAATTTGACAATTTTGCACCTATTGCTGTGGAAGTTATGCCAATAATAAAAAGAAATTAATGCTTTTCTTAACAGATGCTGCCTCTCTCCCCAAGAATTTTTGACATGTTTTCATGGTACAACCCTGCTGTACAAAAAATTGATTATATTCTATGTTTTAATCCTTAAAAAAAAAAATTATTTTTCTCAGTGAACAAAAATAGATACTCTCAGGGGCCATACAGTCAGAATTGAGTTTTCTTATGTTCTATAAAAAAATAAAAATCTGTCACTGTGTTCACAGCAAACATTTCTCTCCTAAAACATTTGTTGTGACCTATTAGTTCTTTCCTAGGCTTAATTTAGCTTCCCGTGGCATTATTATTATGGTAACATTCACAAAAAGCTCTAAGTCAATGTATTTTTTATATTTTCCATTAACATGTAACTATCTCAATCAGGAAAATTGCTTATTAAATAGTTGATATAAAGAGCATGCATATGCCGTTCAGATTGCTTATTCCTTCATTCTAAAAGCTTGCTTACATATTTTGTAGGCCTAAGCTTTTAGAAGAGAAAACTTAATTTGAATCTTGTCTTAGAAAAGTACAGCATAGGGCGCATGAGCAATAGGGAATTCTGGATGAAAAAAGATATCCATAGAACACAGTTTGGCAAAATCAGTCTAGAATCAGTGGTGCACAAAAAAGTTTAAAAATTTGATATGAAGTGTCTATGGTTGCTACATACAGCCAAGCCCACACACCACATCGATTTTGTGTCATTTCGGGCTAACAACCCTTCAAATAGGAAGTTCCAGAACTAGGAGATTGCACTTTGACATCCTTTATGCATACTTCCTGTAATTCATTAGATTTAAAGAAAGGAAAGCTCTTAGAGTGGTCTGCTAATAGAAATGTTTAAGTTAAAAGCAGAGACTTTTGTCTCTTGACTAATTAAGTAACTGATGGTGACACTGAAATTTTTTAGGTGCATCAGCTTTCTGACCTATGCAGACTCTTTTGTATGGTTTCCAGGTATATAAGAACAAGGATACTTTTCCAAAGTTTCAGGGGAACTGCAGATTAATAGCTTTCTCTGATCTTCTTCCCTGTACTTCAATTTCTGGATTCATTTTACTGAAGTAATTTTGGCTGTTAGAGATGATATTTCTTCCAAGTTTCAGATTTTCTTTCTATTTACCTGCAATCAATTTTTTTTTTCTAAAGGTTATCACCACCACCCAATACTTCATGCTTTCTTATGTCGTTCACTTTAACCAAGCAGCCATCACCTCTTCCCCCCCAGCTATGCCTTGCATTTAATTTTCCTTTCTGTTTCTAATTCCAGTCTATCTATTCTATTCCACATATTTCCTGGGTCCAGCATATTTCCATTCTCAGTCTTGTCCTTCCCCCAGCGTTGCCACTTATCTCTCTGGAGGATCTGCTTTCCAACTCCAAATTTTTCTTCTCTTCCTAGGTCTGCCATCTTCTCCTCCTCAATCTTCTCCTATTTCTCATGGCTTATTAGAGTAAATCCTTAGCACTGACAGAACAGATGAGCAGGTTTCTGAGCTGAGTTCTGGTTTCCAAAATCACATCATACCACAGTAACTAGTAGCAAAATTATAGATCATTCTGTGGAAATATTTTATGCACAGTGCGCTCAGCACCCACAGCTATGAGGAAGTATAATATTACTTGCTAAAATGAAATGTTGTCAACCTAAATAAGAATGTATTCAGCATATGGCAAATGCAATTTGTTCACAATTTAAAATGTGATTTTATTCATGATAACTTATCCAAATTCAGCTAGTTCAAGCTAAATTTGCAGTCCAGCTTTTTTCTAAAACACAAGTCTTCTAAAACATTTGAAAGGAAGGATCTCAGTAATTTCTAAACATGACAAAAAAGGCTGGCAAACCTAGTTGAAATAAAAAAAAAAAAAAATCAGGCAAAATCACACACACAATATAGGAAATTTCAGAGCAAATAAGCTGTGTCAAAATTAAAAGAAAGCAAAAGCTATGGTTTAAAATGGAATGCCATGCAACCAACCTTGCTTGCAAGATTGTTCAGTATTCTGGTAAACATTTTTTTAAAGTAAAGGGAATTTTATCTAAAGGGCAACAATGGGAATGAACTGATTTTTTTTTTCTTGATATGGGGTTGCTGGACTGACATTTTCCAAATAGCCTCTGAAATTCAATGTTTTGATTCAGTATTCAGCTGGAAAATCTAAATAGTGGTACCAAGATAACATTACAATTTAACAGTTAATAGAAAACAATCATCTCACAGATAAAACACACAGGACAGTAAGAAGTGGCTTAATTTAGGATATCAGCTCATCATAGGCAGAATTTTGAGCCAGGATTTTTAATAACTGCTAGTAATAGCAGAGATTTAATTTTTTATGCAGAATTTTATAGAATTTGTCTTCTCCCATTCTCACTATTCTTTTTCTATAAAGCTGTAATTTATAAGATACTGCTTGTAGTGAACTTTTTTGTGGAAAAATAGATTAAAGACTGCTTCAGAAAACAAAATCCTGAAGAGAAATTAAAAGCTGTTACAATGAAAAAAAAATAAGGTATAAAGAAATTGAGAAATAAAGGGAAGGGGAAATTTATGTTAAAGCTACTGTATATGTTTAAGACCTATTTATCTTTACTTACAGGATCCAAGCTGTCATGTAGAGTTGGCGATGAAGTCAGTAAACTCCATAACACACTAATGCTTAAATTTTCTGATGCTGTTGAATTTAAGTGCTATTATTTTTCACTATGCTTTTTCTACATTAGTTCTGCTTTCATAAAAAAGACTCAATAAAAACTTTATAAGCATTGCTCAATATGAGTTCAATGACTTTTTTTTCTTTTTAATACCTGCTTCTTTTATAGATTTTGAATCTTCAACATTGAATGACTGGGCTTGAAAAAGGCACTTGCCAGAGAAGTAGCTTTTACTGTCCTCAGAATAACCTACTTCTCAACTTCACAAATGTATGTATTCATTTGGTTTCTAGAGGTCTGTTGCCTAAGTCTCCAATCTTTGGATTGTGTTAATTGTACCTTAATAAATTTCTCCAAACATGTTCTATTTCTAATACCCAATCTACAACACAGAAGACTGACCTACAGACCTGGGGAGAAACATTTGTTTCAGCAAAGGTATCAGAAGAGAAGCCAGTGGGCTACTCCCAGTTGTCAGTCTGTGTTTCTGTTAACTGATCACAGTTCACTGCAATTTGTAGTTTTGTTATTGGAAATAGCACAGTACTCCCAATTTTTAAGTTTATCTGGCAGGAGCCAGGTGAGATTCAAATGTCCAGTTAATAAATATAAGAGACTTTATATCATCTCTGGTCATATACCTGAGACCAGACTTCAAGTATCAAACATGGAAAATCTCAGGTTCTGCCTTTCCAAACTGAGATGCAAACAAACCACAGATGAGGTGCTATATCCACAATCATGTCCAGAAACCTCTTCCAGATGGATGTTCTCTTGAACACAATAGGGCAGGAAGCCATGGCTTTTTGAGAAAGGCAGCAGATCCCATCTCCTGTTTCTCATTGAATTTTGAAGTCAAAAGATCCAGAAGCTGCCTGTCCTGTGCAGAAGCAACATGTCACCTACTTAATGACTGGTAACATCTTCCCTCTCAGGCAGGAGTGCATGCTGAACTACATTCAATGTCTGCCAGTAAATTAAACCTCCTATTTAGGAAAAGACAGTGGAATATCACCCCTCAAATGTTAAAATTTATACAGAAGCCTACATATTTCTGTTCAGAAAACAGTTATAAAACCCATTGAGAAAATTAATCTTGGATGGTGGGTCACCCATAGAAAGTCACAGCTTAGTATTACTAGAAATTACTTCCCTGCCAAGGACAGAACTCTATACTGAGGATCAGAAGGTCCCAGAGCTGGTCAAAATTATTCTTTCCTACAACATATATTTAGAAAAACTTTCATGGACTAATGCAAGAAAAATGACAAACTTTTCCCTTTTGAGATTTTAATGTAAATTTTAAACTTGGAAGAGCAAACTGTAGCTCCTATTTACAAATTCATCAAAGGATTGTGTTTCATGGATATATTATTCTTCTTGATACTTTGCATTAAAAAAAAAAAAGAAATTAAAACAGAATTTGAAATATGTTATTCTGAATGTGAAATTTGCAATTTTAAAGTTATTTTCATTTCATTACTATTATTTCATGTCATATCATATTATTATAAAATAAGTCTGAAGTATTTCAATCATTTTAAGAGAAGTGTTTAACTATGTTTGCATTTCATTATAGAAAAAATAATTTTTTTTCTCTGAAATATAACATCTAGTTCTTGCCCAGCTAGATTATTGTTCCAGAGGTCCTAAGCATCCCTGTGAGTACAGATGTGTTGAGAAGGACAGCAACAAGGTTTTTCTTCACTTACAGCCCTGGACTGGGGTCTAGCTGGGTTTAATTATATCAGGGTATATAATTTATGTGGTCACATTTGCTCAACACTATCCACCTAGGGCTACTTTTTTCACTTAAAAAGTTTTAATGGGACATCAAAGAGATGTGTGGCAATTATGCTACTGAAAGTATGCTATTAGCAAATATCAGTGTTACATATGCTAACAGATAATACAACAAAACAGCTATGGCTATAGAATTGATATCAGTATGAATGGGATGAAGTCTCAAAATGTTCAGAATTGCTCAGTGAGGTCCCAGGCAAACACTGTTCCTTTTAGTGTGGTTAACAGTCTTATGGCTTATCCCATATTTTTATGACATCTATGAGTAAATTAAATTTCTCATTTAACAGCTAAGGTTTTGAAATTATTTTATATAAAAACCCAAAGCACAAATCAGTAGTTTTCAGCAATGCTCACCTAACACTCTGGAAAGTAAAAGTCTGAAATTAGGTGTAACATTTTGTCTGTGAAAGTAAAAATAGACTGAACAGCCAGGCCAAGCTTTGTGTTCACCAAAGTCAAGGAAAGGATTGTCTTCACAGAGATTGGGAAGGCATCGGCATTTCTGGACAATCTGCATCCACACATGCACTTCTGTACCCTATTCTGACTCCTTTCACCTGACGCTGCCAGCATATCTACCTAAGGAGCTGAAGACCCAGTGTGTGTTTCACAGTGCACTGAAAATATATAACATTTTTCACATTAAAACAATCATTTTTATTTTAGCTGTGCCATATTACATACTTGTTTTTCTCCAACTATTTGAAGCACTAAGTGTAAAATTTGAGATAACATCTTCAACTAGAAATTCTGACCAATGGGAATAGTACAGTATGCTCTACTTTATAAACAGCCACCTTTAAAATGGTTACATGTAAGCTGCAGGCAAAAAGAGCTCATGAGATACACTTGCTGGTGGTGCTGCTGCTTTTCTATTGCCAGGTTGTTCATTTGATGCTGTGATAGTGGACATTCCCACTAACAGTGATCTGACTTCTGCCTATCTCTCATCCTGTGGAATCAATTATACCTCAAAATCCAGAACACAGTAACAACACATGGCACTATTCAGGTACCTGCCTTTTTGCCTACCTAGTAGTAATGATTACCAGAAAGACACCAACACATCCAAGGGACCATGGCTGTTTCCAGGTGCAAAAGACATTTTCTTAAAAATTCAGAAAACCAACATGCATCTAGCCCTTTTTCAAGAGTTAATTCCATTTCACTCTACTTCCAAAATCATTTATCCAACTTATTACAAATGCACTAAGCAGCTTAGGAAGGTCTCAGAAGTTTAAAATCCGACCACAGAAAGAAACAGTATACTTATCTGAATCAAAAAATATTGTTCTGTGGTGAAATAGCACAAAAAACTTGCAATAGATGAAAGCTTGAATAGAACAATTAATTACTTGTGGGATCAGCAAGACTTTCCTTGCCCAAATTCAGTGATGAGAGTCAGAGCACACTTTAAAGAACTCCATGGGGCAGATCAAAGAACCATTTCCAACTCTGCACAAAATGCACTACACTGCACCAATACAAAGGACATCAAATTTTGCACTGTGGGGCAGAAATATAGTCAGAACAGCTTCTTTGCAATCATCCTGTTTTGTTGTTCTCATGGGTTCAGCAGTAGCAGTCATTTTTCTCCTTCTTAGTAGTTGGTGCAGCACTGTGTTTCTGATTTGTGGCCTGAGAACAGCGCTGATAACACCAATGTTTTAGTTATTGCTTAGAACATTTTGGTCTGGCCAAGGACTTTCGGAGCCTCATGCTCTGCCAGGGAGGAGGGGGAGCCGGGAGGAAGCAGAGAC
>JANRGW010006533.1:0-31864 GCA_024733675.1 Psilopsiagon aymara
GGATGGTATGGGGTGGGGGGAGGATGGGACAATGAGTGAGGGAAGAGGAATGTCACATGTGACATGCTAGTCAGATTGTTGCACGTAAGACCAGAAGTCATTTTTACCCCCTGCTAAACCACAGAGTTTGCAGCTGGAATTCTGTGTTCAGTTTTGAGTAGCACAGGGAATAAAGTTAAAGTGGGGTAGAAAATCTAGAAAATAGCAAGAATAATCAGGGGACACCTGGTGGAATATAAGACCTGTAAAGACGGGTTGCATGAAGAACAAACCAGCTAATCTTCAACTATAGAATTTTAGGGTGAATATGTAAGGAAAACCATTTTGGCATAAAGAATAATTTAATTAGGATAAGTCTAGAGATTCTGGAAAATAACATAGGCATTTGTGTAGATATACTTGCTCACAGTAGAGGAAAGGCTTAGTTATTGCAAAAGGTCTGTGTCAGCCCAGCATCTCCATGATTCTGTGGAAGTATCCCTAAATTGCTTTTAACACAGAACTGTTAAACCAGAACAATTGTAGGGCCAAAGGAATCAGACCTCTGTAAACATGATTTTGTCAATTTATCTTCTATTAAATGAATATTTACTGTATCGAAGGTAATGAAATAACTACTAGCAGTACAAGATTTAGAAGGATTTTATTTAGAAAAGGCAAATACCTGTAGAATCTAGTGCTGTTGAATGCTTTACTATTTGATAAATCATGATCCTGTGTAATATGCTACACAGTATTTGTGCTGGTGGAAGAAAGTGTGTCATTTCTCACAATGATGTAACTACTGGCAGTGCATTCACAGATGTCACAGCTGCTGACTCTTCTGCTGTTTCAATTTTATTTTCATATTTAGTTGACGGCAGGGTTGTTTGCTACACACTGTTTTGAATGGTGTGGAAAGTCCATATCATTATCACATGATAGAATAGTTCTGCAATATTTGATGGATGAAATAATTCATTATGAATATGATGTAATGGAGTAAGCACCATGATTTAATCATCAGAAGAGGCAGTCTGTGGAGCCCATACAAAGGTATCAAAGTAATTCTCATGATAAATACCATGTGATAAGCTGTTTAGAAAACAATAATGCAAACCACAGAAAAATGTATGGAAGGGAGGCATAGAAATTTGTTGGATGGAAAGCAATCGACAAACCAAATAAGAGTTAGTCTGATAAGGAAGGGAAACAGCAATGTCGGTGGATCTATCACTCATTTAAAAATTGTCTTTCTTGATAGGCATATTCATTAGGTTTAAAACTTACTTACTTGACCAATGTTCACAAAGCATTTCACATGCTATTTACAGAGAGTGTCTAAGAAAATGTTTTTAGAGTAATATAGACAGCAGTATGACCTTTTTTGCTTTTTTTAGTATTTTCTTGCATGGAGAATTTTCTCAGGATATTCTTTTTAAAATGAGGTGGTAAACCAATTTTAATTTAGCCAAGGTGGAAATTGCTCCTTAACTCCAGCTGCAGTGTCTGCTAGCAGAGATATTACGATCATAGATAGTCTATTTTTTCATAGAAAATACTCTTAGTACAAATCAAAATTCTGTATATGCAATGTATAACGTGAAAGGTAACTGAAAAATTAGTGCGGGGAAGGGAATATTACTTCTTATTTGGTAATAGACTTGCTGCAGTTCATTGATACTCTATCCCTAGTTATCAAATACCATTACTGCTACCATTACTCCTCCAGGTCTTTGCATGCCATCAAGAAGGATGTGAATAACTGGGTCCGGATGAAGGCAAAGTGACTGAGTTATCCTTGATAAAAGAGGTTTCAATGCGAAAATCATCATAGGGCTCCAGAAACAACTTAAATTACTGAAGTAATCATTGAAATTATAGAAAAGAGTTTGCTCTTGATCTGCTACCATGTTTCATTGCAGAGAATATAGTCATCCATAGGAGAAGAGTCATATCCTTTCAAAGCAAAACATGTTTCCAGTGTTCTTTTCAGATTTCATTTACAGTACCTGCTGATCAATGTAAATGCTCTCAGAGAAACATTGTGAAGAGCATAGTATCCACTCCAAAATATGAAAATTTAAGCTGCTTCATTTCTGAGGTGGTCCATAAACAGCAGTTGTTGAAGTTACCAGTTCTAGAGTACTTTTTACCCTGTTGCCACAAACCCTGTCACAAAACGAAGCCTTCCTATCTGTGCCAGAATGCTGCAGGAAATCATGTCAATTCAAATATCTTAATTGCACCAAAATGCCCAGCAATACGAACATCCACAGGATCCAAATCTTTTTTGGGAAAGTGAGAGAAACATAATAGAGACTGAGATACATGCTACTCATTGTGCACCGTCTCAGCCAGTGCCGACATGTGAGTGCTGTATGCATTAAAATGTGTGTTGTTAGGACCTTGTTAAACACATAAAGTTGTATTAATTTGAGAAAAAAAATAGCCACATAAGATTCTTTTCCCCTGAATCTTATAGTATAAATAAAATAGCTCATTTTGAAAATGCTGACCAAATGGCATAATCTCCTGAATCTCTGTTCAGGTTTGGAGTTGCTATAGAGGGAGTGACTGGATGCCAGGAACTATAAGGCACTAGTCTTGATGTACTAGGCTTGTCAGCCAGGTCTGTGAGAGGGAGAGAGATACCAGTACTCCAGAGGACACATGGAGCTCCACCTGGCAAGGTGCAGACATATGGTGTTAGAGAATATGGATGCTCAGTGTTTTCCTATAAAGCAGCTAGGCATCATTTGCTCCAGATAATCAAACGCATTCTTCACTAGGAGACTGCAAGGCTAGAGCTTGCAACTCCAAACGATGAAAAGAAAAAGAAAAATTCTTTGTGCGGCAAATATTAAAGATTTTTCTTGTTGTGTCACTGTAGCATTCAGGTCCAGGAGGCAACTCAGCTGCCTCCTGTAAGAAAATTGCTACATTTACAATTCAGATTGACATGTAAACTCTGAATAAACACATATATTTGTGAAACTCAGCTATAGCAGACAAGAACCGCAACATCTTTTGAAGTAGGCCCATCACTGATAATTGCGAATGTGAGATTAGGTACCGTCATTTATTCTTGTAAATAGTGTCATCTCTTCCAATTAAGATGAACTACTTGTATCTCCTCCATTGCTTTATTAGCATTGTTGTCAGGTTCTGCAGAAAGCTTAATTAGTCATAATAATTATGGCTAGTTTCCAAAATGATTGAAGTAAATAATTTATATATGGGTTATAAGAAAAGTTTTTAGATACTGAAATACTGTATTTCAAAAACTTTTCAAGTGCCTAATTGCAAAATATTTAAAATTTAGACAAGGTATGTATTACAAAATAAATGTTAAAACTGAACTAACTGAAATTTTGTTTCTTCAAGCATTTATATTTCTCCAAGTGACATGTAAAGTAAAATTAAAAACTGAATGCAGAAAATTTCATAACTGAGGCATTGAGCAAGCAGTAAAACATCTAATACAAGCTGAATTATTAAAAATATTTTGATTATATGAATCTTATTAAGTATATTAATGAATACTGGATCATGCAAAGATGAAGAAATAATCAATTGTGAAATCCAAGATACTGGGACTGAATATGCTGTAACAATATATCTGTATTGATGAGCAGCATTTTGAGATATATTTTACTTTATAAAAATAGTTTTTCCAAGGGGAAATAGCTGCAAAGCTCTTAAATAACTTTAATCTATGGGGTAAATATACCTTTTCCCATCCTACTTTCTCACTACTATTAAAATGGCTTGCAGATTTATGTTTATTCAAAATGTAGTATTACAAAATGTTCCCAAAATGATCAAATTCTTTTAAATTGAGGCTATAATCCTTAATAATTGGTATTATTACTAACAAATATTTTTGCAAAATTTTGTATTTTCCTCTTAATAGAGAAATGTCATTCCCATTAGTCATTCCCACTTAACTAGTGTTATATGTGCTCTTTGAGAGAAGAATAGGCGCTTTAGCTAGAAGTTTGGACTTTTGAAACTAAAGGGTCATAGCCTTTTTGTCTTTCTGGTTGAAGTAACTGCAACCGAATTTCCTTTAACAGTTGTGGCAGGTGAGAATCAAAACATGGAATGAGAAACATTGAAATTATGAATGTGGTGTTGGTTGATTTTTTAGCATTTTAACTCATGATTGAACTAAAATAAACATTACCAATGTTATGCTGGGGTAGGTTGTCTTCTGTCTCTATGCCCCTGTATTAAGCACTTGCCTTTTTTGGAACACATTAGTGTGTCCTGCCAAAAGACACATGCTGTGCTGGTGTACATACATTTGTACACGCGTGTTTCTTAATTTATCATTGATCTATGTTGAATGTAAGTGGAGGCCAAACATATGCACTTATTTACATTTTGTATGCACTTATAGGGCTGTGGAGGTTATAGGGAAGGGACTGTGGAGGAAACTGCATTCTCATCATGAAAGATAGGGAAAGATATGTTCAAACAGAACTCCTGGTATAGGATAGGGAAACGAGCATCATAATCTGGGGAAAATTATTATGCTAGTTTGGAAACAATAAAGTGACATGTGCAGGCCATATTAGACATTACAAGAATCTTTTTGGTGAACAAGTTAATCAACAAGACAGCTCAAAGTAAAGAGCAAGCAGTACAAATCAATGTATTCAGCAGGATGGATGCTTCATTTTCACTCTACCAAGCATACAGAAAAAGTTTTCAGAGCAAAAGTACAAACAAATGTTGGGACTTTTTTTTCTATTTCTGTCATTAAAATCATACCGCCTTTATACCTGTATGTTTTAAAGAACTCTGTATACATAAGCAGTGTGTGTTGAGCCAATCTGATCACTTTTAATCTCAGAATCCACAGAAAAAAAAAATCCTGAAATTAAATGTATTAAAATAAGTACTGAAATGATTTTAGTCAAGCTAGTAACAGAAAGCATTAATTTGGGAGTATAGGAATGGTTAGTGTCAAAGAAAAAAAATCATCAAAGCTAGAAAATCGGAAAAACTGCTGTACTATTTCCCCACACACCTAATTTCCTACTCAAAAGTCTAAAATATGCAAGTACATTAAACATTGCCTAATGCAAATGATCATATTTCTGAGAAGTGTTTATATGGGATTACAAAAAACTAAAATTCAGTTTTGCCCTACTGCTCTGTGTGCCAGATATAGCTGGCCAAAATGGTCATAGTGTAGGTATAATGTCTTCCATGTGTCTCAATGATTCCCCACTGTTACATGTCTTCTGCAACTGTGGATGGGAATAGAAAGCAGATATCATGGCAGTTCCCAAATCTGCCCTAATGTGTCCCAGGCAGTTGGCTCCCCAAAGGAGTCTAAGAATAAGAAAGTCACAAACAGATTCCTATATGATTTCAACTTAATTTTCAGGAAGCCATTTCAAGTAGATCTATGCAAGCATTTCTGATTATGTATTGTATTCAATAAAATAAATTAAAAAAATAAGATCTCTTTCAATAGAAGTTCTTGTAAAAATTATGGCAAATTTGGTGAACAGTTTCAGCCAGCAACAAAATATTTCATACTTTCATTTAAATTAATATTCATAAATTTTAAATAAATTAGGCAACCTGAAAATGAAACCATAATTTTATATTACCAGTGGCAGGTTTTTTTCCTTGATTGTTCTGTGGGTAAGAAGAACCAAAACCAAAAAAACAATCCTTCTTAGTCAGTCTCAACAGACCGTTCCCTCCCCCCACTTCCAGTTTGTCAGTAGTGTCAGTGAACCAAAACATCCAATTATTTGTTCAGCTTTAATCTCAAATATCTACCAGCTGGTACCAGTGATAATAATAGGTGAATGAAGAAATAATAGATCAGGATCAATGCTAAAAAAAAAAAAAATCTACCTATTTATATCATGAGTGTAGCTGAATACCATCTAAAACATGTTGAACAGCTATGGGTTTTTTCACACGTAGACCTGGTTGAAACAAATCTTGCTGGGATGTGTTCAGTTTGGTTTTAGGCAATTCTGAGATTTGTAGCAATATTTCTTTAGTTGTAAAAATCTTTCTGTGCCTGGGTTTAGTCTGTGAATTTCAAATCTGTTTTATTTAGTCTCTTTCAGAAAATGAGTAAGAACGGTGAACATATGCTTAAACAAAAATGTCAGACACCCTCTTTGGTGCTTCTGATTTCCTGCATACTGCTCTTTGCCAGTTTGATCTTCATTGATTTACTGTGATGGGTAGATTGTGGCAGTACAATATAAAGAGTGGACATTTGGTTTCACATTTACATGCTGCTAAATGGCTGCATCTTGCTACTAAAATCCACTATCAGTCTCATCACAACTGTAAATGTAGCCTAGCAAAGCCTTTTTTTCTTATCAGAAGCTGCAGTTTTAGACAGCAGTGCAATGTAATTCCACAGCGCAATTGAAAACGCATATAGCCACCAGAAACATGAGTTCACTGAGCTTTGTACTATCCTACCTGTAGCATCAGGGATACCAACTTAAGACATGATAGTAAATATATTAATAAATCATCCTACATGCCATGTCTTTTGAATAAATGTGGCTATATGTAATAGCTTACCAGCCCTAATTAAAAATCATCAAAACCTATCTCTAAACAAATTCAATACACTGTTTCATGGATGCTATAGGAAAGTAGTCAGACTGGATTACAATATCTAGCCCATCTACCCTGATAAATGACCAGAAGAATATAAATGATGAGTAAAAGTAAGTATATGTATGAAGTTTATCTTCTAGGAACATCTATTCCAAGCATCTGGATGTTACTGGAGCAGGGGACTCCCAAGTCAAAGGTGGATATTTCACCTTTACCACTATATTCGGTAGCCAGCAATGGACATTTGATCAGAAGAACCTCTCGTCTCTTTCTTTGACCTCTACATTATTCATTGGTTCAATTCAATACAGTTTGGTTCTTTAGATGCATATGCTTGTACCGTTTTTCAGTAGTCCTCATCACACATGAATGATGTTCAGGTTTTTCTACTGTTGGGTTTTTTTTTGGTTTTGTTTTGGTTTGTTTTTTTTTTTTTACTTTTGGGTTCTTTTTGCAGAGTTCTTGCAAGTTGGGCTAACATTGTCAGGAGTCTACAGCAGCAGCTGTTCGTCATCTAAGAAGATGAAGAATCAATCTAACTGCTACACATTAGGGACAATTTGAAAATTGTAGTAAAGGAAGTAATGTTAAAGCAATTGTTGCTCTCAAACTAAATAGTAAAAGGAAGAGAATGTGAAGGACACCTATGTTGAAGAAAAACATTATGATTACTGTAATACTACTGTTATATAATTAAAACCAAAAGGAAAAACTAAATTTTGACCATACTTGAAGCAGGATGGGTATTTTGGTCTCCTGTGATATTTGTGAAGTAGACAGGTCACTCTATAAACTCATCCTTTAGTGGAATTAGCAAGCTTGTTTTTAATACATTTACTTCCTAATTTATGGGGAAAAAAAAGAAGTAAAACTGTGCCATTTTTTATTTTCTGTAAGTGTTAAGTGCTAATCCTACTGCTGTTTCAATCCTGGTAAATATCTGAAATAAGGCAGAAATGTGCTCAATGATTCCTCTCTCCTGTATATTAAAATAAGTACCAGGACATTAAAAATAAAAAAATTAATAATCTGCCCACTTCATGCTTCAGTCAGCCTTTTGTTATAGGTAGCATCAAGCTAGTGTAGTTCTGAGAAATCTCTCTGTATGTGCTACTCTCAGAAATATTTGCAGAACTTGCATGTAGAAAACCTGGCTCAGTTGCAGATCCCACACCTCATGGAAGTTTTTTCAGGGGAAGGTTCGTGGAGTGAAGGAATAAGGAATGAAGGAATGAGAATTCAAACCACTTCCTTTGCCCCAATGAATATGCTTTTTAGAAACTGAACACAAAAGGTGATTATATGCAACTGTGCTAAATGCAAGGAAAAATATTACACTAAAAGATCTAATATAATCCCTTCCAAAATTTTCAAAATCTGTTCTCTAGGAAAACACTTTTTTCTGTAGCCAAAGTGTATTGTGTTACATCAGTTTACCTATAATAAATCTCCATTTCTTCTTCAACATGAGGTAATCAGAATATAGTTTTATACAAAAAGACAGACTTTCACTATAGGAATGTTGTGCACAGCCCATAGAGTGGGTCGTATAACTGAGCAAAATTAGTTCCCATTTTTTGTATAGTATATCAAAGAAATTCATAAGCAAAAAGCATGTACATTATGATCACAGATTACCTTGTGTTAAAAGAACTGCAATCTACCAAGAATGGCTGCAGGTTATAGCCAAATTTAATCTTAAAATATTATCAAGCAAATATGCTAAAATATAAAAACATCATTCATCTCTCTCTGTTGAAAAGATATGATAATTCAGTGGCCTGATGCTAAAAAGCCCTCTATAGCTGAATCTTAAGAACACGCTGGAAAGAGTGAGTTTCTGGCAGTAGTAGGTTTACTTTTACAACTGAAAAAAATGTCACATGTATTAATGTCAACAACTGGAATTTTACCTCATTAGGCAATTTCTGATCTAAGGCTCTGATGATTATTGTAAGCAGAAAAAATATGCTAATTATCCACTCTGAATGTAGAAGGAAAAAAGGTGTAAAATCTTCCTTTAGCCGTGTGACCATGTACTAATTGCATGTCATGTGTCAAAATAATGCAACCCACTTTGCCTAAAGCAATTAGACATACAGAACTCTATTAATGAAGCACTGTCTGTCACTAAAAATGTTTTCAGAGCTATAGTTGAAGATTAAAATATTAACTTCTCAAATATTTATGATAGTTACTGACAGCATTTCAAAATGTTACTTTTAACGAAAGGTATTTTATTCAGCTTCAGTTTTTAATTTGGATTTTATATTCAAAGACGTTATTAACATATGGGAGTCATGAAATTTCTATGATCTCCACTGAGATTTCTTTACAGAAGGTACATTAGCTCCTTGAAGTTTACAGCACCTTTTTCTATTGTAAGATAAACAGTTCCAGAACCAAAAAAAAAAAAAAAAAGTTAAAAACTAGTCTTTACTTCAGAAGTCATAAGAAAAAAAGAAAGAGAAGAATGAGGTTCTTATTGTGTGCTACTTATTTTCTCTGCATGAAAGAAAATGGCCCTTCTTTTCCATATATCATTTGGTGCTCTCCTTCCTTTTAGAGTCATTGGTCATCTATGTTCATGAGCACAGAGATTATCTTTTTGCATACCCTTATGCAGTAGGAAGGCAGGGATATATGGTGCCAAGATGTTTAATGAATCTATCATACATGCTGAGGAGGAGCAGACTGTTACATTAAAAAGAGGCAATGCCTGCTCTGTATTACCACTGCTCACCAAGCTGCTTGGGAAAGGGTTTTGCACTATTCTTTGTGAGCAATACAAATTTACAGCTTTCTGAGTACACGAGAGGACTGTAGAGTAGACAGATCCTTCTTTTCCTTGTACTTTAAAGTGTATTGAATGCTGATTAAATTACTATTGCTTTATAATTTGTGGTATAATTTTTAAAGTTAACTAGATTTTTGGCTTTTATTCTACATCCCTAATTTACAAGGAAAAAAAACCCAAAAAAATCAAAACCAAGAACAAAACCAAAAAACCTTGTTCATTCACTTGCCCCAGTAAACTGTACTGAAATATCTGTATGCATAGAAGTTGAATGAACAAGCCCTTAATTTATTTTCCATATGGAGACTGAGATGACTACTGTGATACTTGAGGATTTATAGCTTTACCAGGACTATGCAGGGATGATACCACTGTAGTACCATGGAATTATTGCCCTTCTATTGTGCCAAAAAGCAGCAAAGAAAAAAGCCATGATGTTAGCACTGCATCATTTTCTAGTACCATGGTGGTAAAACCTGACTACTATTACGTATTAGTCCTGCCACTGCTTTTATGTTTGGTAAGGGTATTGCCTTGGTTTTGGAGCTATTACAGTCTATGGGAATCAATTATATGTACTTGAACTAAGAAGGATTTACTTGGTAACTGTAATGGCTCTGAAAGAGCCATTATGATCTGTCATGTCAAAAATACACATGTGCCTACAGTAGATACAGAGCTGTGCAAAAAGTTTCATATATAAAGCAAGCCATTTTTGTTAGCTTCCCTGACAAAACAAAATGAGCATTTGCTGCTGAAGTACTTTCACAACTTTTCATAATAAATGAAAATGAGTTCCTGCCATTCCTCTGTCTTGTGCTTTGCTGAAAGAAAGCTTGTGTGTTGCATGAGGAGAAATCAGGGAGGTATTACTGAAGAGCGAAGCTCAATAAATCACAATATTTTGAGGATGCATGAAAGCAGTTTAAAGTGGGAAAAAAAGGTGAAATAAATAGAAAGGAAGGTTTTTTTCAAGGAAAGGGGAGCAAGCGTTAGCTTGCTATGGTTGTATGCATCCACGAAAGGGATATGATAGCTCTTTTGTAAGAATAAGCTAACAGGTTTCAGACCAACAACTTTAGTCACGTTACAGATGCATGTACATAAAATATGAGAACATCCTGGAGACAAACTGAAGTATAAATTGGGCCAATGAGAAAAAGGCTTCCTGCTGGTCCTGAAGGATAGATGCAGTCCATGGTTTCCTCATCGTCCATGAACCTTACTGCAGAGTATTGCAGCTTTGCATTTGTCTTTGTCATTGTATTTGTCTTTCTAGGTGTCCACTGAAAGGAGACTGAAGCATACTGAGGGACTACAGTCACATTTCTTTCTGATCTGGACTCAGGGTGCAGAGAGTGAACATGAAAGCCACATGACCCACCCCAGGCACGCCTGCCCAGCAGGGTAAATGTGGCCAACATGAGGTTTGGAATGCAGTCATGCTGGAATGATGCCAGTGTCATGTGGGGGACACTATGCAGGCCAGCATGACCCAAGCCAGTGCTCAGCTTGTGCCAGAGACAGTCACAGCAGGGTCTGAGATGCAACTGCAGGAATTTCCTGTACAGCTGAAAGAAGAGGTCATGTAACAACTGGATCAGGTAGAGTGAGGCCTTGTGATAGAGATTTGGAGGATTACACAGTACTTTCTAAAATATTTCTAACCACTTTATTTATTTCTGCCTGTAAAATCTCCTGCATCATCAAATAAAGGCAAGATGGAAGCATAACAATGTTCAGTTTGCAGGTTGGGAGGGAGTGGAGGTAAGGGGATTGATCATCTGTAATAATCAGTGATCAGCTGATTGAAAGAGATGTTTAGATTATAAGATCTTATAAATTAAGACAAGCAATGCCATATCCTTGAAGAAGAGTGTGAACAAAATTAGTGTATTTTCTTTTAAATGAAATAAAAAGGTGGTAAAAATGGCTCTATAATTCCTGATGCCCACTGATGTATTACTATTGTTTTCTAATACAGAACTGCATTATATTTTATTATGGAGTTTACCTTATTTTGGTTTACATGTGTACATTGCTTTAAATAATTGTGTCACAGTTGATTGAAGCTCTTTCTCAAAAATGTTATTTGTCAGGTACAAGGCGAATAATGGTCTACCATGGTATAGCTGTGTGGTTTTCAGGTTGCTTGTTTGTTTATTGGTCTAATTTTCAGTAATAGAGAAATGTTATTTGGAATGCAGCAAAAAAAAACCCCTTTCAATCCCAAGCAAGCATGTCCAAAAAAAGAAACAGAGATTTTACTTTTAGCTCATCTTCAGATTTACAAGGGACAATAAGGGAGATTCATTAGGCCATTTGTTACTGTCATCTGCCATGATTCAAAATGAAATACTAAATGTTTCATGGACGCAGAAAAAGAGCAGTATTTGTCTTTGTGTTGGCTATGCAAAGACTGTATGGCTTTCAGCCTCCATACAAGAGGTCTGATGGATGAAAGGGGGAAGGGTGGTGCCATCTGAATGATGATGGGCTAATATCATCATCCTCTTGTCAGCTGTAATAGGCTTTTCCTCACAGAAATAATTCATAAAACCGCTACATTATATTCTATCCCTGACAGGCCCTATCTATCCTGCAACCCAGCAGGCTCACAACTAATAAGAAAATATGTGGTTCAGGAACCCTGAAAAATTAAACAGGTAGTTTATGAACAATTTGTTTCATAGGGATGTTTATTATGTTTATTAAATATTGAGCCTTTAATGTTTTTCCAGTACTGATGATATCATAAAATGCTGACTTAAGCCTCAGTTGTATTCTTAGAAAGTGGCATTTTATAGCTCTTGTAGTACCCAGTAAATAACTAAATTGCAGTGGTTTATATGTGTACATAGAATAGAATTTATAGAGACTGAGTACATTTTTGTTCTGCATATGCAGTGTATTTAATATATTCTGAATAGACAATGCAAAATAGCAAAATATTGATCATGTTCTTTGGTTTAAATTAAGTTTTGAGAAAACCATTATTTCAGAGTCTTGAGTTGGGAAGGTCAGACATTTATTTTATTGCTTTCACTAAAGGAGAAACACTGAATTTGCCGTTTGAAGTGTCAAGGCAAAAACTCTGTAGGTTCTGATGATGAACTTAACCAGGAATACTGATTTCTTAGTATAATTTTATAGAAATTCTTTAGACAGAGTCTTATTACAAGAATAGCAGGATAAAATAGCTAAAGCTATTGGCTAAAGTCAATATGCTGCTGTGGTTTTCTGTGAAACATCTGAAGGGTGACAGAGTTTGGTCTCCTCACACAGGGCGAATTTCACCTTGCTGGACAAAGAGCAGGACTGGGTTATGGAGAAGACCTAGAGTGCATGGAGGAAGCATAATGCACAATCATACTCTTTCCATGTCCATACATTCTTATTCCAGCTCCTTCCTTCAGAGTTTATTGAATAATTGATAATTCTACAGCACGGCATGAAAACTCGCAAGTAGAAAACTTCCATTCTTAATGAATTTGTAATAATAAATAATGCTTATGATATTAAAAAGCTGTATTCCACAGACATATTACAAAGAGCATGTGCATGACATGATTTACAAAAATATTGTAAAGATCTTTCATTAAACCTTTGAGGAATCACGAGCTGTTAGCATATCCTTCTATTCTTGGTAAGAAAGGTAGACTGTAATAAAGAGTAAGATCACTGAGCACACAGGCAGAAACTGTCTGGAATCAGCATGACTTCCTCAACAGGGAATTCTGCCTCTTTAACCTGCTGGAGTCCTGTGAAGGTTTCAGTAAGAACATGGATTAAGAGGATACAGAGGACATAATACATTTGGATTTTCAAAAAGCCTTTGACAGATTTAGGAAAGAAAGCCAGTTACCACAGGTCTTGAGAAAACATCTTTTATGGTTTGCAAACTGGTTAGAGAATAGGAAGCAAAGAGTAGGACTTATGGGTTTTTTACTGGATGGATAGCTCATTTTCAGCAGTGCAGTCCCTTAGGGACAGACGCTGACATTGGTTTTATTAAATTTTGTCATCAGTGACCTGGAGAAGAGACTGTGAAGTGAAATCTCCAAGTTTGAGGATGATATCAAGCTATTCTGTATGACCAAATGTCATTGCCAACTGGCTGAAGGAACTTCATTGCTGAGACTAAAAGTGGCAAAACTAAGCAGAGAATGGCAAATGAGCTTTAGTTAAGCTAAATTTAAGACAATGCGTCAGGGGAAAATAATGTGAGCCATGCCCAGTGATGCTGGATTCAGAAAAGGCATCTTGGAATCAAGTCTGGCAAGTAGCAGAGGTCATGAGCTCAGTGTGCAGCAGCAGTCAGAATCAGCAAAATGCAGGACACGATCAGAAAAGGTTTTTACAAGACAGAAGAGAAAATTTTGTGGCTATAAATAGAAAGGTGTGTGCCCACCTTTTCAGTACTGTGTGCAGATCTGGTCTCCATCTATCCTGAGAGCTGCCATGAGATTGGAGGAGGAACAGAGGAGGCAGTTAAAGTAATTGAGGTAGATCAACCATATATGTGGAGGTTAAGAAGTACGAGATTGGAAAGATGGCTCAGGAGAATCATGGTGAAGGTTTATTACGAATTGAATAATAGGGTTGTGGAACTGTTCGACATGTTCCACACAATATGAGAGCAGAGAACACTCACTAAAACTTATAAGAAATCATCTAAATTAACAAATAGCAATAATTCTTTGTGCAGAAGGTAGGTAACATCAGAAACTTGCTTCCACAGAAGCCTGTGGAGGACAGACCATATGAACAGGTTCAGAAAGGAATTAGAAAGATAACGAGACCGTGAATGGCTTTTGCAAAGGTTAGTCAGGGATCTGCCTTTTAATATCCCTAATGTAGTAGTTCTGGACATTGAGGGAATATAAAGGGCAACTGACAGTAGAAAGCTGTGGGCTTGTGTGTTGTTCCTAATAGCATCTCCTGTGCTCCTGCCAGAGACAGAATATTTGGCTACTTTGAAAATGGTCTGAACCAGTAGGGGTCTTCTAATATTCTTAGCATGTCTCAATTTTATTCCACATGTCTAATTTGCTTAGAATTTACTTGAGTTTTACATTTGTGTAGTTGCAAAAACAGTGGTGTTTTCTCTCGTACTTCACATCAGACATGAAAGGTAGATCAGGTCTCCTCTCTTCTTTTTCATACACAGTTTTAAAAGTAATGATATCCATACATACAAAGCACAAAATCTATCAGAATATAGAGTAAAAGCTTTAACTTCCTGACTTAAACCTGAGAAAAAAACAATATATCCTCTTAAAAGCACTTGCAATTTCTTTCATTTTTCACCGAAAAAAAAATGTTTTATTCTTTGCTTTTACAAACGCTTGGCACATTCACTACTTCTTTTGAACTTCAAGAGCAAACAATAAAAGCTGTTTTCATGTGCCACCCGCCACTCCCCAACGCATACGTCTTTCATTTTTTTCACTAAACGGAGCTGGAAAAAATCTCGTTACATGAAATCTTTATAATGAATTTTTCAAACAGAAAAAAAGAATCAAAATGTCATTTATTATTAACTATGAGCCACATGGCTACCTTGCTCTCTCTGGATCACATAAACTCATTTCTGTAACAACCCAGACCAGCCACAATCTATTTACAGTAGTAGGCTCTCAGGCGGTATGCTCTCTTCCAAAAGAAAATCATTTACCTTGTCCACTGAGGGGCAAGAGCTTGATAAAGCACATTTAGGATGCTAACTCTAATCTCTGATTCACAATTCACCCCATTTTTTTATGGAGCTTCAACTACCGCTAAAAGTTGGTAAATCCTGTATCGGGCCTTCTCTGATGGCAAGTCACTTTTCTGAGGCAGTGAGACCCTGCTGTTTGAAGGAGGCTGTGTTTGACAGTGGAAGCGCCATGAAAGTGCACCGTATGCCCTACCTGCTCAGCTCAGTGGTGCAGACCATGACATTGGCTGTTCATCTCTGTGGGATGCCCTTATAAGCAGCCTGTGTACTAAGCCTCATAGTGCCAACGGTCATTCTTCAGCAGAGACCCTGGCTCTAAGGCACAGACTGCAGTAGCAAGCACTGCTTTTCAGCCATACATGCAGTGACAAGTGCCTTGTGGTATGTTACACATGTTGCATGATCTGGTGTGCTCTGACGTAGAGGCCTATGCTGTTCTGCATCGCTGATTTAAAGAAATACCGCTTTCATTGGCAGGCAACTGGAAACAATTAATTACCCATAGAAGGCATGTACAGCTGTTGCTTATGCATGGAAACAGAAGAGAAATTAGATTTAATTGGTTTAGCATAATGAAGAAAGTGGCATTTATTTTATTATAGCTTTTGTAAACTGAGCCACTTGATTTTCATTTTTTAGAAATAGTTGGACAAAATTCTCCTGACAGATGAAAAAATCCCTGAGGAACAAAAACTGAGGATGTTCAATTGCCTCATTAGAAATTTGCAGGATCAGAGGAGGAACAGATATATTAGACTAATGAATGATTAAATTAAACATTTTGCAGTGTATGACTAACTACTGCTGCAATTCCGGCTAACTCCCAAATATGCACCATATAGTAGCTGTATATCTTTTTTTCTAAGAAATTTAAAGTCCAGATTTTAACAGGAAAAACTGATGTAAATTATTAAATGACTGTGAATAAATATTCGTGTTGTGAATTATACTAGACCTACTGACACAAAGTGATAGTGAAGAGAAAAGCAATTAAATCTGCATGTAAAATGAGAATATGCGAATATGTTGTAAGTACAAACCAAATTTTATTGCAACAGATCTACAAAGCATTGATATGAAACAGCTCATGTTTGACTAGATACTGCTCCCAAATTTTCTGAAGTAACTATGAGGTTAAATACACTTATTCCCTTAGCTTAAACCAGAATAAAGGGAAAAATTGAGTTTCATGTGTCCCTAACATTTACCTCATTAATGTTTTTGAATATACTCCTTGTTAAAAGGTGCTGTCCATGCACAAAGTATTCTTATGGTGGTGTAGCTATTAAGCCTTATAAATAAACATCTTTCTACATTACTGTCAATTTAATGTTCACTTTCTAATTATTTAATGTGAATAAATGCAATATAATCGGCACTCATGCAGTGCTATTTTGAAGGCATTTCCTATAGCCCTGTAAAAATTACTGCAAACTAATGTTTGTGATGAAACACTAAGTTTATTTTTTCATGTTCACAATTAAAGAATGTGGAAAAAAGCATACTGTGTAGCTGCATGTTTTTCTGCATGCAGGGAGATTGATGTTAAAACGCTGGGGGAAATATGGTTTAAAATTATTCTGAACACCGACACTTCCAGTTGATTAAAGAGACCAGTTATATTTTACCTTCATATTATGTTCCCTTTCAGAAAGCCAAATATGTCAAAAATATTTTTTTTTAAGAACTTGATGGAACAGTCTGGCCAAATGTAACAGCCTACAAAGGGAAGGAAAGAAAGAATGAAGGAGGGAGGAAGGAAGAAAGGAAGGAAAGAAGGAAGAGAGGGAGGGAGGAATGGAAAGAGAGAGAGAAAGGGAGGAAGGGAGTGATTTCAGGCTTTGGTTTTTGTTTGTTGGGTTTTTTTATTAAGGTTTATTTAAAACTTTCCACCTGATGTTCTCCATAGACACGGCCAAATCCACCTGTCTGAAGTTGGAGAGAAAAAAAAAATCAAATTGAGATATGAAGTTCAGTACTTCCTTTCTTTCAAAAACAGCCATGGATCAGAATCCCTGAATCTCTGGAAAAGACCAGAGCCAGGTTGTTCTTTTGACTGTGGCTAAAATTGTTCATGTATAGTTCACTAGCCAGTGAGAGAAATGTCAGCTGCTGCATATACAAATATAGAAGTCAAAGCAGTGTAAAGTGTAGAGCAAATACTTCAGAGTGGAAAACAGTTTGAAGTATACGCTGTAAATGATTTACCAAATCAGAAAAAAAGTAAAAATTTAATAAAAGCCTAAGCTCTGCACACATAGATTCAGTATTTGATCAGTTGGTTTTGGCAGCATTTAGAAATTACTCATATTGAGAGACAAGTCTACTCTGTAAAGTAAAAATGACCTCCGGATAATAAACAGTATGTTATACAGAAAGTTTGTGTAAACACAATTAATGTAGGATTGCTTACTGAAACTGTAAATTGATGACAGATATTTTCATTGTGAGGATTTCTGTATATCAGAGTGTTGTGAAAAAAAAACATCTAATGCTCCTAATTTGCTTTATTTACCCTTTAAAAAAAAATCTCGGATGCACTTAGTAAAAACAGAGTGTACCTGTCTGTCAGCAGAGCAGCCTTAAGCATTTATTCACCTCCTATTCTGCAGAACACATGCCTGGAGCAGCTGGCAGACACATTCAGGGAAACAACTGGTCCCTGTCAACACCACCCAACCTTCTGAGGCCAAGTAGGCACTTAGAAAGTCGCAAATAAAAACCAGTGTTTTGTTTTGCCAATAGCCTGGTGTGTTTTCCCCTCCTCTTTTGTTCCGAATATGTAACACCATTAAAGGGACCTGATTAGAACAAAGGAACAGGGATCACTGAAACAATTATGATAGAAATGAAAATGCATAATAAAAAACAAACCCTAAAATCAGGAAAATAATGCCAGGTGAAGATGAATACACATCCACTGGGAACAATTACATAGCAGATGCATCCAAAAATTCATTATCAACGTATAATTTGACATGTTCCTAGTAATGTTATTCATTGCATTTACAAATAATTCATCACAGGTGTTGCGAACTAAAATGGCATAAAAGATCCTTATGTAAGGATGAGGATTTCACTGGGACAAGGCGAAATGTCCACTTTGTAAACACACATTGCATCCAATTTTATTAAATGTCTTAGTCTTTTGTTTTGTAAATCCTTCTGCCACAAAAGAGAAATCAGATATAGTTAAACTGCTTTCTTTCCAAAGCATATCTATCCTCACTAAAGGAGTGGTAAATAATAATTTTATTTCCTTTTTCCATTTTTCTTCTTTTTCTGAAAAACAAAGCATCTGATTTTTTCAAGCTCTTATGTTGTTAGTTCCACTCATTTCAGTTACTTCTAGTCTACTCCTGATGTCGTAGATCTTCTTCCTTCAAGGTAGTTTTTAATAATCAGATCCTCTGGCAGGGGCAAGTCCTGTTCATTCAAGTGTAACACCATTATTTTAAGTAGAAACATATATGCATGAATGAATGGAGCAGAGGTTGATGCAGGATTTTTTTCCTATAATGCAGCTCAAGGCAAATCTCTTACTGGTTTATTAGTTCCGGGTTAATTCTGCTGTGAAGTTATGAGGAATTCTACTTGCGTAAGTAGTACAAAAGCCAGTCATTAGTAGAAACTAAAAAAAAGGCAACTTTTCATTCCAGGGCAGATTTCATAAATGATGACAAAACAAACACCTAATATTTTCTTGTAGTCTGAAAATCACCAAGCAGATTCAGTGACTTTATCATAAAGCCTTATTGCAACAGTATAGCAATACTGATTAGCTCTTGATAGTAGCAAGGGGGCCAGCAAAGCTGTGCTTTCAATTCTAGTATGCTATATCAAATAGAGCTTTCGATCATATATGTAAAGGTGAAGACATCTTTGAAAAAGAATTAATTAATTATTTTTCCTAACCTGATTAATATATGATGCATCCCGATCATTTTATGCCAGAATTTCAGATCACTGGTGAAAACATTTATTTTAGGTAAGTTTTGAGTTAAAGACTGGTTGCTTCATATTAAGCCAATTATTGTTCCTTATTATGACTTCTCCTTACTACATTTGATCACTACAGCAGATGCAGGGCATTGCCATACAGCAATGCATTAGCATGGAACAGTTTTGAGTCTGACCTGACCATAGCCCACACAGATTCACTTTGGCACACGAGGTATATGCTACCCAGGCAGCTGAAGAAAATAGCTCTCAGAACAGTTTTTAGCATGGCGAATTGCTGTTGGTAACATTAAGTCAGAACATTTGGGCAGACAGAGATAATGTGAAAACAAACAAGAATAACTCACAGGTTGGAAGCTTCCACTGAAGAAAGCTGTAAAACTAATTAGTAAAAGACCTCAATTCCAGTCTCCCCTTTGCCAGGTGAGTGTTGTAGTCATGAGGCTAAAGAATGACAGTCTCTGGGTTACAACTGCATGAAAATTGAAGATTTTTCTGGACTGAAATCCTCACCTTGATTCAGAATAATATGTGGTTTGGGGCATCAGGCACCCATTGAAGTGATGGGACACTGAAAGCAATTTTCTGCCCTGTATGATTGTACAAACTATCTAACTATTGTTTTGGTAGAAATGAGATACCTTCTTTGACATTTCTTCAGCTGGGTGTGTTTTGCTTGAGAGGAATGATTTCGCTTTACCTCCAACCCTTGTGCTTTTAGAGAAAGGGCTTACAATTCTACTTTGAGGTACATACTTCAAGCTTAGACTGTTCAGTGGAAGAAGATAGGTTCTTCCTCATAAGACAACAAAATATTGATTGGAATAAGGCTGATTTTCAGACAAACTATCCTTAGTGATGTATTGGCATACAACAGGTCAGAAAACCCAAATGTTTGCTTCAGGCTTGAGGACTCTGCTTATAAATAACTGTACAATGTTATTATATCATGGCAGTAGGTTCCTCAAGTAAGAACCTGAAAATATTGATGAAAGATCAAGTGAGAGATGAAATCTGTCTTCAGAATTCCTTTCCTATTCCCTGGAACTGCCAGTCACCAGTTTGCATTCCTCAACTAAATAACATTCAGCTACTGAAACTTCTAACCCTACCTCCCGTTATGATTAGTCAGAGCACGACGCCACATTTTGTCGTGGTTTCACCAGTTTTCTACAGTTGAGGGCAGGAGAGAGTGACTTGAAATTAGCAGTGCTAGCTTTCCAGTAGCCTGATGACTCTTATCAATCATGAAGCTGTTGAGAGAAGCTTTATTTTTTTCTACCTGCCGTATGGAACAGTCGTGCTGCTATGATCCCTGTTTTTCTCAAAGGAAGAATGGTTGCGATCTTCAACATCTCTTCTTCTTCATCATCTTAGTTTTAAACTAGAACCATCAGAGAGTGGGAGCATGCTAATATAAATTATTTCATATATATAACACTATAAATTAAATACAGTGATGCTGATGCTGCAAGGGTGGACCAAGCAGAAGTAAAATAAAAATTTATAAATATGCAGTGGTTATCCAAAATCTTGTAAATAATAGAG
This sequence comes from Psilopsiagon aymara, assembly GCA_024733675.1. Taxonomy (NCBI): domain Eukaryota; kingdom Metazoa; phylum Chordata; class Aves; order Psittaciformes; family Psittacidae; genus Psilopsiagon; species Psilopsiagon aymara. The sequence goes on from JANRGW010006533.1 coordinate 20,619, forward strand.
TACAGTAAAGTGGGAAAATAAAACTTCAGCCATGAATGTTCTGACAAGTTTCCGTCCTCTGTAAGATATTCTCCCCTAACATAGGAAGTTATTCTACTACAACTAGACTGTGTAAGAAGTCAGTATTTTTACCTGTTGAAGTCAGCCAGGTTACCCAAACACACTCTCTGACTGCAGGTTCATGATCCAGTTTTAAGATATTAAATCATGAAGAACATTTATGTAAGTCTGGCTTCGTCATGAAAGAAAGGGAGTGCCCTGTCCTTTTAAAAACTCTACAGTATCCTTCCATTGTAATCATTTGCAGGGGAGAAAAAGAACAGCCTGTGATAGGATACAATGTAAGATAGCTGCAGCCTAATTTAAGGAAAGAAAAATGGAAAAGGGAAAAAGGCTGGGAGGGCAGAGGCAGGATAGGGAATCAAAAAAAAGACAAAAGCAGAAGCTGGACCAGATTTCTCTTTGTGAGCTTACTTGTATTCGCAGTTTCCTTTTGCATTACTTGTCTATTTCCTCTTTAGTTGATTTATGCAATGATTTTACTTTTTTAGCAAAGGTATTTGCTATTGACTATTCATCATCTAGTACAGGTAATATTTTTGTTTATTTGTTTGTTACAAATGTTTCAGTCAATGATATAAATGCCAATGTTTTAATGTGGATAATCCATGGAGGTTGTCTGAAATCTATTTTTGTGATTTACTTGTGAATACTTGGACATTTACAAAGGCCAGGTTTGGTTCAAGAACATTAAAAATGGTGAAATATGCTGGATAATGTATCTGTAAGGAATAATTTGGCCATTTCCAGTGGTATGTTAAAGAACTCCATTAGAGGTCACACAATAACTCATTTATTCTGTATGTTACGCTCCATCATAATGTAACTCAGCAAATTATACATATAGTTGTTCTGAATATTTGTCTGGAAGAAGAAGAAAACATTCATTAAAATTCACTTTGTGCTTTCAGTATTTTTCTTTGGTATTTTTCAAATAAATAAATTAATGAGTTGAAGGGAGAAATGTGGAATAAACTAACACTATGGTTTCATAATAAGTATTGCAATTATTACAAAACTCTTTTTTCCCTCTAACTCATCATCTATAACAAAGCTATCACTACATTTGCATGTTTTATATTGTAACTACTTGAGGGGCAATATGTCAGTAAGCATCAGCTTCTAAGTGACTAGAGAGAAAATCATCCTCAATAAATCTTCCATTGAATCTTTTAACCAGAGTGCTAATAACGCTGTATAAAGTGTCATCTTTTATACTTTTTAAAAAACTAATCAACTCACAATTGCAGATTTGGTGAACTTACACCACCACTTAGAATAAATAAATGCAGCCAAGGGACAAAAATAAGATGACTGTTTATATAAGGAGCTGAACTATTTGAAGACAATTCTGTTGGTTTACGTTTTCACCATTCTTGTATGAATAAGAGTTCATTTTTCAGGTCTGAAAGAAGTTGCAATTAAAAGAGATTGAAGGAAATTAAACAAAATTAAGGGACTTCCTATTTACACACCCCCTTCCTGCCCTCATTTGCCTGAATTATATTGGACTTCAATCCCGTATAAACATCCTGTCAGCACTTCCCCGCAGGTAGAGCAACCTCTTCCAGGATGTGCAGAACGATGTCATCTACATGTGATGTACCATTTGGCTTAAGTCCTTTTAATTTTGCAATTGTGGACAGAAACTTAATCTGTCAGTTCTTATGCCAGAAGAGTTCTACTCTTTTTTTGACCTTGTACAATAGCATAAAACTTGTCTTCAAACTCCCCAGTTTTTATAAGCACTTCCTCAAGTTTGTTCACTGATTTTTGATAACCTTCTACTCTTATTTAAGACTGCAAAAATGGAGTAGAAAAATTGTTCCTGGCAATCATTTTTGGATTACAATGAAGTAAATCTTTTTATTGGGTTGGTAATCTGCAGCAAAACAAATACTGCATGCTCATAAATGGGAAAGAAGTCAGCACTCCATTTTATGCTTCATGATACCAAATAAACACAGATATATTGGGATTTATTTATACCAGGCTAGTTTTAGCAGAGATGTTCTAGGTGGTATATCATGCAATACTGCTAGTAGGTCTCATCTGTGAGTTTCCTGTTTTACCAAAGGAGCTCTCAGTTTCACATTGTTTCTCCTGAGGTAAATGATTTGAGTAAACTGGTTTCTTGGAAGACTTTTCTGTATCCTGCTAGTTGTGGTCACCATAATATTTAGCGCCAACTCAGCGTAAGTAATAGAGTCTAAGAATTCCCTGTCTCTCTAGAAAAGGACATATCTGGGCCTTCTGAATTTCTTTTTCAGTAGTAGAAAATTTATTGTCATTATAAAATAGAGACTGCCTAACCCAATGTATATGTGCAAATTCTAAGCACCTGGCTGAGCTCCAAATGTATGAAAAGCCTTTCTCTTCATTTTTAAATCACTTTCTTTCTTTCTCCACCTGAACTGTTTCAAAAGTAAAAAGAACTCCAAGTAAGAATTTTCAATATAAACAACTCAGGCTTAGGCCTGATTTTTTTCCTCTTTAGTCGCATCTTTATCCACATGGTATAATGTCTGGTGCACCATTACCTCCTTTCACTGCTTTCCTTTTGTTGGTAGCCTTGTTAATATCTAGTATTCTGCAATCTTTAGCAAGCCAACTATACAAATACAGCAGTCTGCCTTGTTTTCTCCAGTGGTGTCTCATAGAGATGTTTAATGTTAAAGGACTTGAGTCAAGAGTTCCATTAGAAGAATGAATATGACTTGGTATAAAAGGTACAGGTGACAGGAAGAGATCTGTATGAGGAAAGAGGTGGGGTGGTAGCTATGAAGGAGGTTAGCTGGACTGAAGGAAGCTGCATGGGGACCGTCTTTGTAAGCCCTAGCAAAGAACTGAAATGTGGGGTACAGAGACCATTTAAGCAGTGGGAATAATTTCTTCCTAAATGCTGTTGCTTGCTGTGGTCATACCCTAACAAAACAACAGGTTTTTATACTGCCTATGACCTGACAGAACGCTACTGAAGTATTATGTACATCAAAGTTATATCAGTTGAACACAGAATTCTATGGGTGCAGTAAGCTGAGCCACAAATAGTTTGATAAATATACAAACTCTTTATTTATTTTTCACAACTACTCTTACAAAATGTTCTTTATTTCTCCAGAAGTTTATGAGTGCACGAACACCTGCATGCATGTACTTTATCACACTCAGCTTTTCAAGATCTTCCCTTCCTAATGAATATTTCAACTGTTTGGATAGAAGGAAAAAAATGCCATGTTATTCAAGTAACTAGTAACATCGAGCGAATAACAATAGACAGAAATAATCAAAGGTGTAGTCATAGTAGTAATTCCTGACAGACCATAAGACTTATATTGTTTAAATAAAAAAGGAAAAAAATATCTTGTATTGAAAATCACTTCAAAACCACAAAATCCCTATTTATATAAAATCTGTGAACTGAAAAGGGGCTAAATTTCTTTAAAAAAAATTGAGGTGCTGCATGTAGTTTACATAGATGAAGTAGTTCACCAAGCTCTTATAACAATGCAAACAATTTTCAGTATCCAGAGCTTTAACAGTATTCAGAGATCAAGAATATCTTCCACGTTGATATTTGTCTTGTAAAAGAAAAGATATATTCCTAAAATACACATAAAACTAGAATGAATCATTTGTAAGCAAAGCAGCTCAAAACCTAGCAATCTTCCCACATTCTTTTTTAGTCACTGCACCATAGCATGAGTAATTTTGAAACTGCAGCATTCCATTTATTGCACAATTATGATGTATTATTTTCCTGTTGCTACAAAGTTTCCATGAAAACACACTCCACATATGCCTAAGCAGTTTACCTTGCATGAAAATTCACATTAAATAAATGAAAATTCACCGCTTTCTAAAGATATGCAGACACAAAAGTCTTTCCTGCTACTAGGAATGTGCTTGTACAGATCTAAAAATTGTAACTGAATTTGTAGATGGTTGGTTCCATTTAAATAAAATAGACTGAGCATAGGTCTTCATGAAAATGTGTTTACTTAACCAGAAAACACAATTGTTTCTATTAAATATGTTTTCAAGTTTAAATTCCTGATTTCTCGTGGATGTATGATTTATGAAGCTATAATTAAAACCAGTGTTCCAATGGTCTCTTTCTCTAACAACATCTCAGGGTGCAGGAAAATCTTCAAAAGTCCAGTGAGTGGTTCAGATAAATCCATGGTATAACATTTAGGGTAGAGTTTTATCCATTTATTTCCCCTGTACTGAGCTACCTAATCACTGATTTACATGTAAGGGGGAGCTTAGAGTTTTCATTGTAATTGTGCCTACTATTGTGAGTTGAAAGAGTCGGGCTGATTGTGTACTACTTGTATTAAATGCAAAGTACATACTGTTGCACCTTATTTTTATTTAAAATTGCATTACTTTTGTGAATGGTTAATAAAGAAAAAATAAACAAACAAAAAAACACCAAAAAAAAAAAAAAAACCAGAAAAAAAAAATCCAAGAAAAAGAAAAATTTTTAAAAAAAAAACTGAGAAAAAAGACTGTGTGTCTTTGTGTAATACACATTGCCTAGGGTTTCAAAAATGGAATTAAACACCAATAGGGAAAAAATCACATAAGGAGAAATGAAGCTTTGGAACAAATGTATTTTTGTGATACTGTCTGTAATTCATGCTAGATAATCATGAGCCCAGCAGTTAATGACCTCTACTCTGATACATTAAGTCCAACCAAAGATAATGGTGTCCTGTGTAAATTAACAAACCCAGTGGTAAACTTGCTTCTAGTTCAGCGGGAGACAGTGTGAAAATTAGTATTGGTTCTTAATAAGATCAGCGTCTTGCAATCTACAGTTCCATAGTGTTCATAATGCTGCTTCTTTTCAGGTGAAAATTTTTTCTCTAGAGGACACGTGCACAATACATTCTTCTGACAGAGAATCATCCTCACCCTAATCAGTTCTCTCCTTGAAAACTTTCCCTATTTCTTACACTTTCATGCTGTGAGTGCTGCTGTGAGTTGTTGGGAATGATTATTCATTTGTAAGTTTCTTTAATAACATTTCCTTCAGATGCTGAGGTACCCAACAGAGCAAACCAGGATTTGATTTTATAATTATAACTATTCAGCAAAAGTAATGGTCACTCTGTTGGCAATCTTTGCCTAATTTTTCAATGTAGTTTATTGTCTTTTGAAAATTTAAAATAAACTATTATCTGTTACATAATTCAAAGGTAATATCATCATCAACTATCATCAAGGACCTAATTCTGAGAACTATAGGACAAACTGCCCTTATATGGCTAGGGACAAACTAACCATCCAAATCTGAAATAAGATTGCTCAACAGCTGCCCTTAAATGCCCTGCACTATCAGGAAACTAGGCCCAATACCTAGCTCTCCACACCACAGATCAAAGTATGCACAAAGCTCTATTTAGGAGAAATTTAGCATTTTCTGCTAAAGAACAATAATATACTGGAGATTTAGCAACATCATCTACATGTTTTACAATAATTTGTTGGAGTTTCCTTTTCTAAGCTATAAAATCACAATTTCTTACTTGAAAGCCACATGTTCAGATTTTTCTTTTAAATGCCTTTTGAAACTGGCAAGTGGGGTTATCGTGAGAACTTTGGGACTAATTTTCATTATTTTTTTTTCATCAATCTTTTTCTATCACTTGTTATAAAGACATTATTCCTGGGCAATCTTTCCACTATTCAACTCTCTGTAAATGATCAGACCATATTTGCCAAATAAATAAGTTATGTATGTTGTCCAACAGTCGATAAATGCTTTTTCTATGAACAAAATTTTTATCATATTAGATGAGGTCTAATGAGGGCATTTCAGCTATAATTTATGGGCTGAAAAAAGAGGGCATTCTCTAATTTGTCTATGTATAGTGAGTGATGCATGATTATGAAGCTGGGGGAAGGGAGATGTTCCAGCCAATAGAGGCATGAGAATGTGGTATATTCTTCATACGCTTTTAATGGGAGTTTTGTAAGAAAAAGTTTAATACACAGCTCTTGTCTGAACAAACCTCTCACTGTAAAATGTTTACCTTTAATGACATGTACTATTATTTCATGATTATTTTAAAATACACTTAAAGAGTTTTACATGTTAACCAGCTACTAAGAATGCCTTAATAGACAACTAATTTTTGTTAGAGGTGTCTCGACAATTTGAATTTTATACGCATGCATTATGTTTTCTTAAAATGGAGAAATTATGCATCTGAAGGAATCTGTCTAGAATAATGGGGTTCTATAGAGGTTACTTTAATCACATTCACCAGCAGTTATAGCTGTTTTACATCTTATTTGCAACAAAAGGGAACTCTAATTATCTTCAAAAAGAGCATAAAATGGTGTGCTTTGCTGCTGATGTAATGTTGATTCGTGAATGCTGCTGATAGGAACTGACAACTAAATACATGTCACACTTTTAAGAAATCAGTGGTGGTGACAGGATAACCCTCTTTTGTGACCTGGGGACCAGGAGATGGGGTATATATTTGCTTGCTAAGTAGAAACAATTTACAGTTTTCACTTTAAAATAAAAATTAAAGTGCTGTTATAGATGGGTTATCGATTATTTTTAACAATGCACCACTTCCGTTATGACTTAGATGCTGCCTTCTGTAACTTAAATCTAGTGCTTGCAATTACCAATGAAATAGACTTTTTTCATATTAGTCTCAGTTTTTTATAAATTATTGACTCTTTATTTTATCTCTTTATGTATTCATATGAAATTTCTATAATATATATTCTCTGCACTTATAATAGGGGACAATAAAGAATTTTGACACCTTGCAGCATGGTTTCAAATGTTTGTGTATCAAGTTCACATTTGTAACTGCAAATGAGATGGACATGCTGTCCACCAAAAAGTGCAAAACTTACCAACTTTTGTCAACACCCATGCTACCCATGCATAAGAAACAATTCGTTTATACTCTATTTCAAATAATGAATTAATCAATGGAGATCTAAAAACATTACACATACATAACCAATGTTTGCTATATGGCACCACTGAAGCTTCATAGTGGAAAGTTACTAATTTGCATCCTATGCTGGAATGCCCTGCATTTAACCTAAATATTGAGATACCTACCCTACATGAAAGTTTAACTCACACCCTTTGTTTATTTAAACTAAGGACAGTAATTAAAATGCCTATACAGGCTGATTTCAAATATATTTTAACTCAAAATTCCCACCATCGTTTATGAATTTTAACACTTTATTAGGTCTAACTCTGACTGCAAAATGTTAAAATAGTCCGTACTTATTATGTATACCTCTGCTATAATACTTATTGAGTAATAAATATTTGCACAACATTCTTTTCATAAATTTGTAAGATCTGTATAGCAATTGTATTTACATGTATGACTGTGCATTAGCATGCAATCAATCATTTGTGCATGGTTAGATACAGCCAACGATTTTCCTTGGGAAGAAAAAAAAAAGAAGGAAAGAAAAAAATATGATCCACTTTTAGCTTTATTCTACCCAGACAGTCTACAGGAGAGAGGTGATTCAATTTGAAAATGTATTTTATCAGATGTCTTTCTGATAGTGGTCTTTCTTTCTGTACATTTTCTCTATCCTTTTGTATAATAATTTATTCACATAATTAATGCCAAATCAGAAATATGAGTATCATCATTTTGCCAGTGGTTTCACTTATAGATGTTGTCTAATAATTTATTTTACATCAATATAATCAGTCTCAAATAAATTCTAGACTTGACCTGAAATTGCCTACAGGCAGCTTAAGCAAACCACAGATGTTAGAGCACAAGTGGACATATGTCTGACTAGAGACTGGTTTGGAGAGAAGAGGAATGGTCTAAAAAGAATTTCTATCTAGATTCCTAGTGATTTTCAAATAACATTTTTATTAGATGTAATTTTTTACTCTGTTGTGTTTTATTTGCTTTGCATTTGAGCAATGCTTTTTTACACAGTCTTCAAATGGACAAGAATGGTTCTCTCCTGTTAAAAACCTGGGGAATGTTGCTTTTATTTTATGTTCTCTTTTTTTTTCTACTGGCTACCCAGGCATGTTTTGTAATTCTTGTCAGTACATTGGTCAGATTGAGATAAAATGAAGTTTTATGAGTTACTGAATTGTATCTTTATGTTTTAAAAGCAACAAATCAGGTACAAAAAATGCAAAGTTGGTTAGCTTTTTATTCCTTAATTTCCATGAAAATGAAAAAAAAAAATGTCTATTTTTGTCAAGCTGCTTAGAAATCCTGCAAATGTGGGACAGAAGTTATTTCTGAATATTTAAGAAGATGAAAAATCTTAGTTTGTCGTATATATAAAGCACAAATCCACAGTGGTATTTTTTAGCTCCACTTTTCCATCAGAAATAAGAAACATATTTCATGTATAAATGAGACTATGTAGGATGATTTCATGTGTATTACCATTTGAAGGTAAGCAACTTCTTCATGAAATTCAATATCCTAATTAAAAAGTTTTTTACTGTTTTAATTTGTTGCCTGGGTGGCATAAATATCAGTTTCTGAAAGAATGCTTGTCTCTCTAACAAAAAAGGGGTCTATAAGATGACAGAAATCGTCTTTTGATGTCTTTTTTGACATTTTTCAGTAATTTTTAAAGGACTTCTCTGAGACCTATGGTGATCCCATAGTATGGATGGCTTCAGGAGTAGATTTCTTTTTGCACTAATTTTCACATGATTTAAATAGAACTTCCAGACTGGTGGGAGCATCCAGTCAGCCTTGTATAACACCTGGCAGGATGCTCTTCATCTTAGCATACTTCTCAGAAGTCTTCTTTGACTTGAGTGAAAGTTCCTGGACTCCTAGTGGCTCAACCTAGCCCATTTCCACAAGAAAAATAATAAATATGCAGAAGTGAAAACATGCAGAAACACTAACAAAAAAAAAAAAAAAAAAAAAAAGTTTATGTATTTTTCTCAAAAAACAAAAGATTGCATTAATGACATCTCCAAAAGATGTCATTAATTAGATCCTCTAGGTCTTGATATTCCTCCTCAGAAAACAGAAAAAATGTTAGTTTGATGTTGTTATGCTTTGTTTAAAATAAATAAAATAGTAGTATTGGGGAGTTTTGACCTGCGGGTTTTTTTTTAAATTGCCTTTGTCTGGATTGTGTCCTAGTAAGGGAGAAACGTGGAAAATGAGTGATGTGATTTTAAGCAGTTGTCACTAGCTGATCTCTCATTTCCTCTACTGTTGAGCTTCTCGGCAAATAGTTCCATTTCCTCAGCTCCCTCAGCCCTGTACAAGCCTGGTCCCCTCCCTTGTCAGCCTGGTCCCTCTTGCACCCCCATCTGTCCAGTGCTCAGCCAGCTAGACAACCAGTTCTTGTCTCAAGCTCTGCCCCAAGCTCATATTTCTCTCAAATTTTCTTTCAACCTCCTGTTCCCAACCTTCTGTCATCTCTTGCCAGCACACCAGCCCTATTTTGCTCTTTGTAAATTTCTTTTCCTCTTATTTTATCATCTTTTGTGGACTACGCATAAGCACCACAGGCTGATCTTTCCCCCCCCCCCCCTTTTCCAGCAAGTAGACGTAGCAAGAAGCAAATTACTTGTCTCACTGCATGTGGGAAGTGGGGAAAGGAGCAAACAGGCCTTAACGTAACATGTTTTTTCAGCTCTCTTCTTTCTTCTGAGAAGCACGTAGTTTCTAAGAGAAGAGAAAGCCCTCCCACAGCAGGCTTCACTGTCTCCTTTCCTCAGGAAGCAGGCAAGCTTGGGAGGCAGGCAGTATGAAAGGCTTTCCATGCAACAGAGCCAGAATTTTTCAGAGGCCTGGAGGTTCCCATGTCATCATGCAATTTCAGCCAAAACCTCATTAGTCATCACTGATTCATAGGATCTGGCATTACTATGTGTTACTCATTAGCTTTGTTACAACTGCAGGTGGGAGCTCAAAGCAGACATGTTGCTCTCCAGGCCCAGTGTACACAAGCTGGCCCCTTGTGCAGGAAGTATTGTTTTTAAATGTCAACTATGAATTGAGTGATGACTCAAGAGACCAATCAAAGCACAGAATAGAGATACTCATAGAGTTAGATGGTAATGTGTCTCATTTAAGTACCAAGAATCCCCCAAACTTAACAGCAAATCTGATACCAGCTGCTCAGTTACCCTACCTCATATCTAAATATCACAAGAGATATCCTTAAACCCAGACCTTCCACAGATAGCAAGGCCTAATGTGGGAAGCTCAGGGTTCAGTCAAGAGAGGTCTTGGCACCTGAAGAGCAGCAGAAAGAATAAGAATATTGTTCAACTGATGAGTTCTTTCTTTTCTTAAGAATCCAGGCCCAAAATACGTGACTATAGGGCTTGATCAAAGCTCCTTGATTTCCACAGGAGTCTTGGTGTTGACTTTGATAGGCTGTGAATCAAACCCATCCCAAGTAGAATATAGCACAGCCTATTTCTATTCACATTTTGCCTTTTTTTTTTATTATTTGTTTCATACATTATTCACAGTTTGTGACGGCAGAAAGACAATTTATATCCTAGACGCAAAGAAAACAAAGAAAGAAATATTACATATGTGTTGTCATTAGTATGAAAACTAAGGCATATTGGGCACAATGCATTTCATTTTCATTATATTACAGGATTCTAATAAGCATCATTGATAGCTAAGTCACTTGTCCTTAGAAAAAGTAAAGAAGAAAGAAATTAAAACTTTACAGCTTGTTTTTGAAAATCTTGCATACTGTCTAGGCATTTTAGGCACAAATTTCGTTTCACTTCAGCATCACAGGTTCCTTTGATGACAAAGTCACTTATCTTTAGTCCCAAACACAAAAGTAAATAAGACATTTAGATAGTTTTCTCCTACTTTGAAGGCAGTTTTATATTCAAAAATGTGAGTGCATAAATCAGGCACATTGAATCCTTCAGTTCAGTCCAGCTCTTGGCTTTAGCAAAGGCAGTTATCTAATACTTGATAAAACACAACCATGTCTATCTGAAGGTTTACCGAAACATAAGAAATCTTTAAATAAATATAGATTAGGATGGAAAGGCAAGACTAAACCACCTCTCATGACCAGAACTCTGGGGCCAGCCCTATGCGATGTGTCCAGGGTCCTGGGTTCAGCAGTAGCAGTCATTTTTCTCCTTCTTAGTAGCTGGTGCAGTGCTGTGCTTTTGACTTTCGGCCTGG